>JBAKBP010003892.1:0-144982 GCA_037953745.1 Lithodes maja
TGGAATTTGTGCTGTACCTGGTATCAGTGCATTACCACAAGCCCACCGAAACGTCAATAAAATACCCTCATTGTTCCCTAATTAAATAGCACTGTATGAATATTCCCATATTCAAAATATGCTATAGGGGTGCAATGCCTGGTGAGTTATCTGCTCAACAGGTGGCGTTGTGTGTGTGTGTAAGTGTTAGAGTCTGAGTGTAGGGGATGAGACAGTGAAGCACGGGAACGAGGTGGCTTCAGAGATGGGGTCGTTTCGGGCCATGAGTGAGCACCTTGCCTTATGTGAAGGCAAGATGGCAGGTGCTCGTTGTACTCTACGTGCTTCACATGTCTCACTCCCTATACTGGAACAAGACCTCACAGGCTTCACTGTTCATTGTAAAGCGGTGAATGTTAAGGCTCTCAGCCTATGCCCGAGAGGAAGTAAGTTGGAATATAGACAAAAAAAAAAAAAAAAAAAAATATACGTATCTGACCAAATAACTCAACCACGAGGTGGGGAACAGCTCGGAACCCGGCTAGCATCGCCGGAACAGAGACGGGTGAAGCGTAAATATTCGCATTTTGGCTCTTAATTTCAAATATTCATAGCGCAAAAAGAATTTGTCCTAGGAACTTCTAGTTTGTTTTATACTCATCAGCATTATTTGCCGTATTCATTCAGCCTAAATTTAAAACCATACACTTCGTAGCAACGAAATAAATCGAAAATGTTATAAACCATATCAATCAAAATCAGATTTTTTTTTTTTTCGGTCATTGAATGGAAACAATTGTGCATAGCTCGCGAACCAATTATGCTATATTATTTTGGTTTTCACCATTGGAAAGAGCACAATTTTCCGATTCCGGTGATATATACAGTTATATACGTATCCGAGCAAATAACGCAACCACGAGGTGGGGAACAGCTCGGAACCCGGCTAGCATCGCCGGAACAGAGATGGGTGAAGCGTAAATATTCGCATTTTGGCTCTTCATTTCAAATATTCATAGCGCAAAAAGTATTTGTCCTAGGAACTTCTAGTTTGTTTTATACTCATCAGCATTATTTGCCGTATTCATACAGCCTAAATTTAAAACCATACACATCGTAGCAACGAAATAAATTGAAAATGTTATAAACCATATAAATCAAAATCATATATTTTTTGTTTTCGGTCACTGCTTGAGAACTATTGAAGATAAACAATTTCTGTTTCCAGATTTGGAAAGAGGAGAAAAAATACTATTATTTGAGCAAAAAAAAAATATATGGTCATCACTCACAATTTAGAGCTAGGACGGTGTGAAGACAATTGCATGGGAAATAATTGTGTTCCGGACTCATTTACACTTTCATATTTCGATTTATTTACATTTTTTTTTTATTTTATCATGTACTATAAATATTCCTCTTTCCATTGATATATGATACATCACAATAAACAGCATTCTGGTGGATGGAAATCGCAAAAAATGTAAGGCTTCGACAACACTCATGAGCCAAATTCAAGACTCAAAATACTTGTCAAGCGCCTACTTGGACTTATTGGAACATAATATGATGGAGGGAGTTAACAAACACCCACACATTCCTGGTACAACTTTCCATCCTCCCCTGGGTATACACTATACATTAACAAACACCCACACATTCCTGGTACAACTGTGCATCTTCCCCTGGGTATGCACTATACATTAACAAACACCCACACATTCCTGGTACAACTGTCCATCCTCCCCTGGGTATGCACTATACATTAACAAACACCCACACATTCCTGGTACAACTGTCCATCCTCCCCTGGGTATACCCTATACATTAACAAACACCCACACATTCCTGGTACAACTGACCATCCTCCCCTGGGTATTGACTATACATTAACAAACACCCACACATTCCTGGTACAACTGTCCATCCTCCCCTGGGTATACACTATACATTAACAAACACCCACGCATTCCTGGTACAACTGTCCATCCTCCCCTGGGTATACACTATACATTAACAAACAAACACACATTCCTGGTACAACTTTCCATCCTCCCCTGGGTATACACTATACATTAACAAACACCCACACATTCCTGGTACAACTTTCCATCCTCCCCTGGGTATATACTATACATTAACAAACACCCACACATTCCTGGTACAACTGTCCATCTTCCCCTGGGTATACACTATACATTAACAAACACCCACACATTCCTAGTACAACTTTCCATCCTCCCCTGGGTATACACTATACATTAACAAACACCCACACATTCCTGGTACAACTGTCCATCCTCCCCTGGGTATACACCATACATTAACAAACACCCACACATTCCCGGTACAACTGTCCATCCTCCCCTGGGTATACACAATACATTAACAAACACCCAGACAATGTTATGCCTACACACTGGGCCAGTGGACTAAGCTCTTTGTAATATAAATAGTTTTACTTTAATGCATGGCTTCTGTGGTATACTATCAATGGAAGTTAAATATTTCTAAGTTATAACAATTTAAACAAAATCAATCTAAATTAAATTACTCCATATCTAAATTGAATTCAATCTGAAACAAGCTAATTTTTATCCAAAGGTCTTACATAAATTATATATAAAGTAAGGTTATAAGGGTTAATATTATCCAGGAATTAACTCATCAATAGGTCCACGTGGCAACGAGACGAAGGAGAACTTTTACCCAATGTGGCGGACAATGGGGAAGCGAGACTTCGGCCCTGAGGCTCGAGTCAAGTGAAAGAAAGAATCAAATGATTAGATGGGAATGGACATGAATGCTATGCTTATCTGTCAGTCAGTCATGGCGTCGATGAGAGCGTCGTGATGGTGTAGATGTATGTATTGCTGTCAGTGTATTGTGATTAGAGGCACAAAACCTCGATCAACTGAAGGCGGAAATTAGATGTTAACTGGTTGGTGGTTGTGGAGGCTCTGAACCTCGTCCAGACCTACATCTTGCTGCCTTGGCAAACGCCAGGAGCCCAAATTATCGTACGGCATCTAGGTTGCTCAATACGATAAATTATATTAATATATACGATAAATTCATATATACTACATAAGACCATGTCAATATTTCTTAATAGCGTATTAGGCCTTTTATAATCTTAACTTACTTACAATCTTATAATATACGATTTGTCCTATGCCCTACTGTGGGAACGAACGTTAGACTGTCGTATACCTAGTGACGTCACAGAGACGTACATAAGCACACATCTTATCTTACACTATCGTATAACACGATAGCTTCCATGAATATATTAAGTGGATAGTGATGTAGCAACAAAAACACCTCCAGCATTAGGCTTGATATTGTACTTCAACAAAATACTGTATATAACATATACAATTGTATTTGGAAAATGTCATAGGTGTGACCCAAGACTGGCAATATAGTCCCCCTATATAAGGGCAAAGGGGAAAGAGGAGTGTGTGGTAACCACCGAGGAATATGTCTTCTAAGCGTAGTAGGGAAGGTATACACAAGGGTAGTGATTGAGAGAGTGAGAGTGAGAACGGAGATATGGATAGGCGACGAGCAGGGAGGTTTTAGGACGGGAAGAGATCAGATCAGATTTTTACCCTGAATTGTGTTGTGGAGAACTATCTGGAGAAGAAACAAAAGGTGTATGTTGCCTTTATGGAATTGGAGAAGGCCTATGACAGACTGGATAGAGAAGGTTTGTGGAAAGTACTTAGAATATACAGAGTAGATGGCAAGTTGCTGAAAGCAGTGAAGAGCATGTATGAGGGTGCAAAGGCGGCAGTACGTGTGGAGAGTGAGCAGAGCGAGTTCTTTGACCTGAATGTTGGTTTGAAACAGGGGTGTGTGATGTCCCCGTGGTTGTTTACTGTGTATATGGATGGCGTCATGAAAGAAATACTATCAAGAGCAGTGGATGTTGGTGTATCGCTGAAAAGGGAGGGAATTGAGTGGAAGCTACCTAAACTGCTGTTTGCGGATGATACAGTTCTGATGAGTGATAATGAATGGGAGTTGCAGGGTCTGGTAAATGAGTTTGGAACAGTGTGCGAAAAACGGAATTTGAAGGTAAATGCGGGGAAGCGCAAGGTTATGGTCTTCGAAAGGGGTGAAGTCATAGAGTGTGAGGTGAAGCTGAATGGTCAGGCTATGGAGATCGTCAACTCTTTTAAGTATCTGGGCAGTGTGTTGAGTAAAGATGGGACTATGGATGAAGAAGTGCGGGAGAGGGTACAACAGGGGAAGAGGGTTGTAGGAACGCTAAAAGCAATAACACGAAATAGGGTTTTTTTTTTTTTTTTTTTTTTTTTTTCTATATTCCAACTACTCCCTCTCGGGCATAGGCTGAGAGCCTGTACATTCCACCGCTCAACACGGTGAAGCCCGTGAGGTCTTGTTCCAGTCTGGGGAGTGAGACATGTGAAGCATCCATCATGGCTCGAAGCAGCTCCATCTCTGAAGCGGCTGGTTGCTTCGCTCAAGTGCTTCACCGTCTCACCCTCCAGACTCAGACCCTCACTCGTAGAACGCCACCTATTGAGCAGTGAACTCACTAGGCATTGTCCCCCTGTAACATATTTTGAATATGGGAATATTCATACAGTGTTATTTAATCAGGGAACAATGAGGGTATTTTTTTTGGCATTTCGGTGGGCTTTGTGGTAATGCACTGATACTAGGTACAGCACAAATTCAATCCCAATAATATCTTCCCATTGACATATCGGGATTTGAACCCGGGTCCATTGGATTACCAATCCAGTGGCATGACCACTCCACCACACACGTAGTGTGTGAAGTCCTTGCATGACAGTGTGGTAATCCCGACACTGACTTACGGAAGCGAAGCATGAACGTTGGTTGAGAGACTCAGACCAAGAGTGAGAGCAGTGGAAATGAAGTACTTAAGGAGTGCGTGCGGAGTTACATGGAGGGATAGACAGACTAATGAGGAAGTAAGAAGGAGGTGTGGTGTGGAGGTAGATGTGCTGGAAAGTGTGAAAAGGAACAACTTGAGATGGTTCGGCCATATGGAACGTATGGAAAGCGAGAGAATGACTAAGAGGGTGTACGAGAGCGAGGTGGAGGGACAGAGAGGGAGAGGTAGACCGAATGAGAGGTGGAAGGATGGAGTGAGGAAGTACATGAACGAAGGCGGTGCTGGTTGGGGGGAGGGGCGTCGACTGACTGGGGACAGAGGTGCATGGGGGTGGTTCGTTCGTGGCCACCCCTTCGGGGATCACGGCGTCAGGCAATAGATAGATAGATAGATGACCCAATTTGAACGTGTGACTTACATTCTCGGGCATTAACTCTCTCTTGGTATTCCAGAAGACTTTCCTTCCAAATGTATTCAATGTATTGTGTAGGCTACTATTATACATAATTTCGGATCACATACAAGTATATTTATGTCCTAATATATAAATATACACTCCCAGTTACACCTTTGGTCATGGAGTAGCAAAAGGAAGTGAAGATCCCGTATAACACATTGGTCTAAAAATAAGACTTGATTAATTGGTTTTCCAATTATCTGTCAGTTATTAATTTTAATGTGGGGGCTGGTCAAGGTATTTTTTCTTTTGCCATACCCCACGTATTAATATTGATACCAATCATGAAATTAGTATACATGTTTATTTCTAGTCTGCTTGCTTTGTAATGTTATCTTATAGTTCGGAACGTCTGAGGCTACCATGCTCCTCACATTGTTCATTTGATTTTGCAGACTCCAGTTAGATGGGCGGATTTACATAATTATTTTGATAGCTTGTTTAGTGTCATGTAGAGTATTGATATATATATCCTCCTTGTACTTTGGATGGAGGGGACAATGGTGGCCAAATAACTAAATTGGATACATACAAATACATCCTGTATTCTCTCTCTCTCTCTCTCTCTCTCTCTCTCTCTCTCTCTCTCTCTCTCTCTCTCTCTCTCTCTCTCTATATATATATATATATATATATATATATATATATATATATATATATATATATATATATATATATATATATATATACTGTATATATATTGAACACTATAAACATATCATGGCTCCAACCTTTATTTATGTGAGGCATTTTACGCATATAATCCCTGTATAAGAAAAGCAAGATTCTAAACTTAACCCCAATTTAAATACGAAAAAGATTCTATGAAATACTAGTTGACCAACTTACCTTACATCTGCAGGGGCCGGTCAATTACTGGCACCTTCAGTTTTAAATGTTGATTTTAAACTGTATGTTTGTGTCCTGGCGCTGATTGGTCTTCCTGATTCAGCCTTTAAATCAAGAACATCAAAGACATACATTAGGTTACAAAAAAGGTTGACCTTAGAATACTTTCAACCCGATGAGGCGTCTCTGATCAATTCTAGCTATTAACAGCAATTTCATCAGATCGACTTCCTACAGTAAAACAAAAATATTCATCTATGTATTTTGATCATACAGTAAAGCAATGACTATATAGAATTGATACCATAAATAAATTGATATATATATATATATATATATATATTACATAACACCCGTAGTAAATGAGTTAAATAATTTTGCGGGAAAACTGTTTATTCGTAAGCCTAACACTTAGTGGGGGCTTAATTTCTGGGAATCCATCCATGTACTGTATATACGTTTAGTGTAACATTTCATTATCGATGCCGTCTGGTATATATTTGTTATATATATATCCGTTTGTATTAGAAACGCCTGACAAACTTTTCAGTCCAAGATATTAATATTCTGAGAAATATATAACAAACTTCCCCGTCATTATGGCAGAGTTGCCACACGAGTGCGGAAATACTCTGAGGGAAATAAACGTAGTATAGTTGACTTGTATCATTATCTTATATTTTAAACGTTAATTGATGATGTGAAATACCTGTTGCACAATAAACTACACAGAAAATTCGATCGTACTATATTTACTTCCATAGATTAACTAACAAAGTGCGTAGGAACGCATGTGGGCATTCGTATTCTATATATCTTATTTGAGCACCACACCATACTGGGATACATAATTATACTCAATACAGCAACATCCCTTGTGTAGTGTTGAGTTTGTATATTGTATAATGAGTGTATTATTTATGTACTATAAGTCAAATACAACTTAACGTATATAACTTTATCGTATTTTGTTTTGCTTTTCTTTTTCTGTAATCAGTATAAATAGGAACGGTATTGGTCGTTTGTAGGAAGGCAATCATAATTATGAGAAATTATGATGCTGTATCTATAGTTGTGGTCACATGAGCCTTGCATAACAGCTGTAGGAATATTTCTGCATATGATCACCATAGTGGGTTAATACACATTCAAAGTGCTAAGTAATCGCCTTACGCGCATTCAACATCCTGCACTAACCCTTTGAGTACCAGCGACGTGTTATATTTTATTCTAGCTATATTTAAGCGATATTATGCAGCTTAGGAAGAATATGTGGTAGTTAAAAGGATTGGTTGAAATAGTTTGAAGCCTTATAATTGCTAGAGGTCCTTCCTAAGCTGAATAAAATCGTCTAAGAGTTGCCAGAATATGATGAAAAGGACGCCCCTGGTACTAGGGTTAACACATTCAACTTGTGAAAACAAATTCAAATCAAAGTGGCCAATACAATTCATCAACACTTTAAACATAGGTAATAATAGGTGTATATTTAACTGTTCGATCGTGCTGATGTAATTCCTTGAAACATTTCCTCGTGATAGTAAGACTGAGTCATTGATCATTGTCTCAGGCGTATCTTTAAAGCAATGTACACACTAATTGTACATTAAATACCCTGAGGTTCATTTGCCCTGAGTGTATAAACTATGCAAACAAGGTTGCAGATAATTATAACACTTGTAAAGAGAGAGAAAGAGAGAGAGAGAGAGGGGGGGGGGGGGAGGGAATAGAGCGGCATGGCACTGTTGTATGGCACTTTTACTTTGCACTTATACTTAGCACTCCCACTCTGTTACTCTCACGTGGAACTTAAATATGACATTCTCACTTCACAGCCTTAATTTGACGCTACTATGTACTTATTAGTTACGCCACCATATTCGTGAATAAGGTCGACCATAATGGGACTGTCAAATACTCGAAATATACAATGATGTCTTTTGTTTCAGCCTCAATGTACAGTATAATTATTATGTAATAAGCGGTTTCATTTATATTGACATCTTCATTTCGTCTAGTAGTCAGTCAATTAACTATCTGATCCTTTCATAAAGTTATGAATCGTCTAATGAAAATAGGAAATATTACGTAATATTTATAAAATACTTAATGGAAGAATTAATAGTTTATAATAAATTGTGTGTCTGTCAACTATAAATGGGTAACGTTAATAAAACATAACCTACGGTCCGGATAGCCAGAACATAATAATAACGTCGCCTTCATTAGCTTTCCCATTTTTTTTCTTCTATATTTCAACTACTCCCTCTCGGGCATAGGCTGAGAGCATAGAGTACAGAAGGATAGAGCTGAAATTGTGACGTCACATGGTTATTTTGCCGTGCGTCCTAGGGATTTGGTGGCATCACTGTTGTAGGGCATACAACCAAGACACCTCGGTCGTTTTTCCTTATTAGATACCCCTTGTTATCTGTGCGCCTGGCTTGTTTGCAGTGTTAACAAATTTAAGGGAAATTACGTAAAATTAGGGGCAATAGATTAAAGAGGGAACATCTTTAAGAGTGATTTAATGTTGGTAAAAACACTTGTAAATTATTTAAAATAAATTAGATACATAAAAACAAGAGTAAAATATTAGGAATAGGCCTATACATACAACATCAAAAACTACTTATATATGATGTAAGCTGTATGACTACACACAACACAACAAGAATTACAATGTAATTTTGAATATACATTATTAGTTACATGTTATGTAGATGTTAATTTATAAAGTTGCACTAAAACAATACATTTCATGAAATACGTTCATAGGTTATACTTATGACACCAATATATATTTTGTCCCAGCATGTTTGACGTTGGCAACTCGCCACTCTCACAACAACAATGGTGGGGGTAGAAGAGACATGGCTGTGAACCTCCTCATAATGACGACAAATTCACGATGATCTGGCCTTTACAGTAGCCTCTACTTATGTCTATTTAACTCTGTCATGTCTATAGAGTCTCTGGATAGCGTAGAATTGATATTAATAGCGTTATTAGTACAATGTAGGGATTATTACGAATTAATGGGGACCCTCCCATTTTCCTTAGGGACCGTGCTGCCATCTCTGTAACGCGCGGCTCGCTATTTTCAGATTTGTAGCGTCCTTTTTTCCTCTCTATCCTTCTGTACTCTATGGCTGAGAGACTGCACACTATACCGCTGAACACGGTGAGGCCCGTGAGGTCTTGTTCCAGTCTAGGGAGTGAGACATGCGAAGCACTTATTCACGGCTCGAACCAAACTCCATCTCTAAAGGTGCTTCGCCTCAGCGCTTCACCGTCTCACTCCCCAGACTCGGACCCTCACTCTTATAAACTATTCCACTAAAACCACAAAACGAGGACTTATTATTTAGCCTCACATAATGCGGAAAATATGACTATCATTTTCAGTCAAGAAGAAGTGGCATGTTAAACTTCCACAAAACTAGTGACTTTCTTTGTAGTCACTAAAACCTTGGTAGGTGAAAAGATGAGGCAAGTTCATTAAATATCAGTTGATATCAAATGGCTGTTTTAGCCTAAAAACCCCAAAGTTATTCCTTTCTCATCACTCGTTCAGAATTAGTTCTCTTTAGTTACTTTGACTTAGATTTATCCCAACAATCAAAAGAATAATATATTATATTAGCATAAAGGTAAAATGTAAAGATTATGTAAAATAACATTATAATTTATTTACATGATTAATTATACACAGCAGTTAATTCTAGTGAAAATATCAAAGTGAGAAACATTGAAGTGAAATAATTAAGACACTCTTAAACAAAATAATACATAGTTATATAAAAAATCCTCCAAGAGAGTAAGTGAAAACAATCAATAAACATAGATAAAATCCTAGGCTATACTTATTCAACTCATGGTAATTCTATTACAAACAAACTCAGGGCAAGTCAGCTTCAGATGGTGGTGGAGAATACACTACCTGCCTCAAACAGAAAGTAGGCATATATACCCTTAGCTCACCTGGCTCTGATACCAACCTCTCGAACTGCATTAATCATCAACTCATTATATGCTTGCTGAATTAAAGTATTACTTTTACCAAGAACTCTAGGATATATCTTGTAATCCTCTGAATTTACATAAATGTATAGGGAGGAAGTGTCTAAGTCAACACAATCAGGATCAACTTTGTCCTTCTTACTGTGGTGACCAGCCCCACTCCTAGTCACTACACAGGAGGGAAACAAATTGGGATACTGATTTTCTAATTGCTTAGTGTTGTTATCAGAAGAGGGAGTGGAGGTAACAATGGGGTCTGGTATCACTTTGCCACCGGCGATATCGTTTCCCATCAAAAGGTTCACTCCTTCTACAGGTAAGGAATCTTGAATCTCAACAGTAAAGTAACAAGTAGCTAATTCAGTTTTTAGATACACCCTAGCCAAAAAAACAACAAGACACCCTATCCTGTTTATTATTCCTAGGGGGTAGAGGAGAAACGGATATAAATTAAATAACTAAACCTGGAAAGATGAATTGGCCTAGGCTATAAAAATGATACCGGGTCGGCGTTTGACTTACTTGTAAACATGTATGTGTAGGTTATCTGTGGTAGTCCCAGTAATATCTATGAAGTACTTCTAGTATTAAAGGAACTTAGCTGTGATGCAAAGAGTGTCGATTAGGTGATGGACATGTCAGGAGGCAAATATCAGGGAAGTTTTGGTGTTATGTGGCAGCAGCTAGCGGTCTATCTTGACGGGGTGAAGTCTGTGTGAAGTGTGTCTGAGATTCCCTTTTATCGTGACAATATAAAATATATTTAAGGGTTCTATATCGTCCCCCGTGATTAAATAATAAGGGAAAATCAACTAAGATATAATTGGTGCAACCACAGTAATATTTATCCACAAAGATAAATGAAGTAATGCGTCTAAACAAAAAGGAACCAGCTGTCGTGAACCCGGGAAATTCAAACTACGGTATATATACCAGCTAGGATTCACGACATACTCCGCCACCAGTTATATACAAAGTATTTACAATTGTCCCATCCCGATCATGGATCGCCACAACTGGGAGGAACCCAAAGCAGCCCGACGTGACGGCCTCTGAGGGGTATCACCTTGGTCCGGTCCAATAGCAGGAATGATATTATCAGAGTTCAGCTTGCTGTCACCATCCACTGCCTCTAAATCTATCTCTAGTGGGTATAGCTTAACCACCTGTCTGGTGGTCAAACCGGCTCCTGTTTTTACCTGAACTACCCTACATTCGTGGTCAGGACCACGAAGAAGTTTCATTATCTGACCTATACGCCAAAAAGGTCGGGGCCGTCATCATGTACTAGAACGACGTCCCCAACTTGTGGCGATGCTATCCCTCTTTTTACCATTAAGTGACGATGTTGCTCTCTGAGTGATATTAAATAATCAGTGCTCCACCTTTTCCACAGGTCATGTGAGAGTTTTGTTACATATTGGAAGCGTTGGTTGACGGAATCGTTGTTACGCCACGTCGTGTCCTTGAGATCTTCATCCGTGACTTCTCGCCTTGGAAAGCTTGTGATCCGCCTCCCATGAACCAGTTGTGAAGGAGTGATGGGTAGAGGGTCTTCAAGATCACTGTAGGTGTAGCCAAGCGGGCGATCATTGACTGTGGCCTCGAGTTCCAGTAATACCGTTTTCAGTTCCTCTGTGGTAACCAATGCTCGACCCAGTATCTTATTCAAGCTAGCCTTTAGGATGCCAATGACCCGTTCCCATATGGCACCGAACCATGGCGCCCTGGCCGGTATAAACCGCTACTTGCACTTGAATTCCGCTAGAGTACCTTTTAACCTTGCATCATCCATCAACTCCCGTAATGTACTGGCTCCGCTAACAAATGTGGTGGCATTATCACTCATCATAATCTCAGAGTAACCCCTCCTGCTACTAAACCTACGGAACGCATTTAAAAATGATTCGCAGGAGAGGTTAGACACCGTCTCTACATGGACCGCTCTAGTAACTGCACAGGTGAATAAGACTACATATAATTTACTTACAGTATCCCCCTTCTCTTTTACTGGCAAGGCACCTGTGTAGTCAACCCCCGATACCTGGAAAGGGCTCACTTCCTGAACCCTAAACTCCGGCAATGGAGGGGCCTGTACAGCATGGTATGATGTACATTGCAATCTCTTGCAGATGATACATCCCCTTAAGGCTTTTTTTACTACCTGTCTAATCTTGGGGATCCACCATCTTTGCCTTATGTAATTTACAACATAACTAACACCACTATGGTTACACACTTTGTGGCAGTAATTACTAAGGAGAGTGGCTATACGATGTTTATTAGGGATAAGGAGAGGGTACTTGGCACTATCATGTAAAGTTGACAAGTCTAGCCTACCTCTACAGCGTATCGTGCCTCCCTCCATATAGAGGCCTAACTGCTTCACTATATTGCTCGGTGTGCCCTGTCCCTTTGACAAATAGTGGTGTTCCTCAGAGTAAGCTTCTCTCTGAGCTGACTCTGCTGCTCTTAATTCCGGCACCGTCAAGTATGCCGGTTTTGCTTGATAGTTCCCTTGTGTCTTCTCTCTAAGAGTCCTAATAAACCTAAGGACCCACGCCATTACATGCCATGACTTCATATATGAGCCATACCGGTCCCAATTCAATATGGCAGTAAGGGCAACCGGTACCGGCAATGACAGGGTTCCTTCTTGACTCGTGTTACAACCCACAGTGGTGTCCCCTCCTATTGGGCCATGATCAGGCCATAGCATTTGGTGAGGTAGCCATGTGGGCCCTCCCCACCAAAGCGAAGAAGCAACTAAGGACCCATATGAAATCCCTCTGGTGACTAGATCACTGGGGTTGTCCTCTGTGGACACATAACAAAAATGAGCGCCGGGGACTAATGACTTTATCTCATCAACTCTATTCTGAACATATATAGGCAAAATCTTTTTACTAGACAACCAGCATAGGGTTATCTGGCTGTCCGACCAAAGGTATACATTCTCTATAATCAGCTCGTCCGCGTAGGCCTCACATATATAACATGCGAGACGAGCTGCGAGAAGAACAGCAGTCAACTCCATCATAGGTATGGTGAGGGACTTAATAGGCGCCACCTTAGCTTTGGCCATTATTAACCTACTCACCTCATCACCAACTGCATAGGCCGCTACACCATATGCTACTAAGCTAGGGTCACTAAATAAGTGACGAACGAACGAACAGCCTCGGATGCGGACGGAACCAACGTTGACGAACCACGACCGACTAAGGACATGCCTTCGGACATTCTGAGAATGGCTACATGGAATGTTAGTGGCATGAATGAACGCACAAAAGAGAGAGAGGTTCTGGAAGTGTTAGTGAATGCCAGGCTGGATGTATGTGGAATGACAGAGACCAAATGGAAAGGTTCAGATGTGAGAGAGTGGGAGTGTGGAATGGGTGTGTGTGCTGGAGTGAGTGAAGGAACAGCGAGAGAAGGTGCATGTTTGTTTGTAAGTAGCAAATGGAAGGAATGTGTAAGAGAGTATGGGTCTGTGGGTTCAAGGATTGTGTGGGTGAGAATGAAAGTAGGAATACAAACGTGGGTGATTGTATGCGTGTATGCCCCGACAGAGGATATACTTGAAAGAAAGAAAGAGGAGTTCTGGATGAATGTGGAGGCGTGCCTGGAGAAGTTTGACAAGAACGAAAGAATATTTCTGATTGGGGATATGAATGGTAAGGTGGGTGATAGGAAAGTTGAGGGAGTGGTGGGAGGGTGGGGGGTACCATCAGAGGTGAATGGGAATGGTAGTGCACTTGTGGACGTATGTGTGGGGAGGAGGCTGTGGATAGCCAACACCTTCTTCTGACACAGAATGATCCACAGGTACACGTGGAAACGGATGTTGACGATGAAGGATAAGACAGTGGTGGAACGAAAGTCATTGATTGATTATGTATGTGTGGATGAACGAATGAAGAAATCTGTGATGGATGCTAGGGTGTATAGGGGTATTGGAGGGGGTCTGTCTGATCATTATGTAGTGGTAGCTAAGGTTAGGTTACAAAAGAAGTGGGTGAGGAGAGCGGGAGGGAGGCGAGAGGAGGGTGGAATGGTGAGGAGGGTGGAGAGGTTGCAGGAGGAGAAAGTCAGGGAGGAGTACAGGAGAGCAGTGGAAAGACGACTAGGTGGGTTCGACCTGGAAGTTATGGAGGAAGTGGAGATGAGCAAGGTGTTTAAGGATGAGATCTGTGCAGCATGTGAGGAGGTGTGTGGAGTGAGGAGAAGAGGGAGGGGAGTGAAAGGTACAGCATGGTGGACAGAAGAGGTAAGAATAGCTGTGGAAGAAAAGAAGAAAGCATATAGAGAGTGGTTGGGTAGTAGAGGGAATGAAGATTCCGAGAGACAGAAACGAGCGAGGTACGTGGAGAGTAAGAGGGTGGTGAAGAGAGTAGTGAAGGAAAGTAAGAGAAGAGTAGATGAGGAATTTGGAAGGAATCTGAGTGTAAAATGGAGGGAGAGTAAGAAACTGTTCTGGAAAGAAGTCAAGAAAGTTAGGGAAGGTAGCAAGGGAAACAGTAAGGGTGTGAAAGATAAGAATGGGAGAATGCTAGCCGAGAAGCAAGAGAGAGTCGAAAGATGGAGGGAGTACTTCAGTGAGTTGCTAAATGAAAGGAATGAAGAGCCAGCAAACATAGCTGGATATGGTATTGGAGGGAGAAGAAGAGAAGTAGTGGAGGAGGAGGTGGAGATCAGGAGGTCAGAAGTGTGGGAAGCCATGAAAAGAGTGAAGTTGGGGAAAGCACCAGGAACAGATGGAGTGTGTGGGGAAATGTTGAGGTATGGTGGTGAGATAGTGATAGAATGGGTATGGAAAATGTGCAAACTAGCATGGGAGAAGGGGAGTGCACCCGATGACTGGAAGACTGGCATAATAGTCCCCCCTATATAAGGGCAAAGGAGAAAGAGGAGTGTGTGGTAACCACCGAGGAATATGTCTTCTAAGCGTAGTAGGGAAGGTATACAGTAGGGTAGTGATTGAGAGAGTGAGAGTGAGAACGGAGAAATGGATAGGCGACGAGCAGGGAGGCTTTAGGAAGGGAAGAGGATGTCTAGATCAGATTTTTACCCTGAATTGTGTTGTGGAGAAGTATCTGGAGAAGAAACAAAAGGTGTATGTTGCCTTTATGGACTTGGAGAAGGCCTATGACAGAGTGGATAGAGAAGGTTTGTGGAAAGTACTTAGAATATACGGAGTAGAGGGCAAGTTGCTGAAAGCAGTGAAGAGCATGTATGAGGGTGCAAAGGCGGCAGTACGTGTGGAGAGTGAGCAGAGCGAGTTCTTTGACCTGAATGTTGGTTTGAAACAGGGGTGTGTGATGTCCCCGTGGTTGTTTACTGTATATATGGATGGAGTCATGAAAGAAATACTATCAAGAGCAGTGGGTGTTGGTGTATCACTGAAAAGGGAGGGAATTGAGTGGAAGCTACCTATACTGCTGTTTGCGGATGATACAGTTCTGATGAGTGATAATGAATGGGAGTTGCAGGGTCTGGTGAATGAGTTTGGAACAGTGTGCGAAAAACGGAATTTGAAGGTAAATACGGGGAAGAGCAAGGTTATGGTCTTCGAAAGGGGTGAAGTCACAGAGTGTGAGGTGAAGCTGAACGGTCAGGCTATGGAGATCGTCAACTCTTTTAAGTATCTGGGCAGTGTGTTGAGTAAAGATGGGACTATGGATGAAGAGGTGCGGGAGAGGGTACAACAGGGGAAGAGGGTTGTAGGAACGCTAAAAGCAGTAACAAGAAATAGGGTGGTCAGTATGGAAGTGAAGAAGTCCTTGCATGACAGTGTGGTAATCCCGACACTGACTTACGGAAGCGAAGCATGGACGTTGGTTGAGAGACTCAGACCAAGAGTGAGAGCAGTGGAAATGAATTACTTAAGGAGTGCGTGCGGAGTTACATGGAGGGATAGACAGACTAATGAGGAAGTAAGAAGGAGGTGTGGTGTGGAGGTAGATGTGCTGGAAAGTATGAAAAGGAACAACTTGAGATGGTTCGGCCATATGGAACGTATGGAAAGCGAGAGAATGACTAAGAGGGTGTACGAGAGCGAGGTGGAGGGACAGAGGGGGAGAGGTAGACCGAATATGAGGTGGAAGGATGGAGTGAGGAACTACATGAACGAAGGCGGTGCTGGTTGGGAGGAGGGGCGTCGACTGACTGGGGACAGAGGTGCATGGGGGCGGTTCGTTCGTGGCCACCCCTTCGGGGATCACGGCGTCGGGCAATAGATAGATAGATAGACTAAATAAGTGCAGCGTAACCCTCTTAGAATTAGTGACCTGACGGGGAAACATGATACCTGTACTATCTATCATATCGTCATTAATACCCTTCCAGTTAGCTCTCATGTCATCTGGAATGGGTACATCCCACCCACACTCTAATCTCCACAAGTCCTGTACGAACCTCCGCGCCCAGATGGTTACCGGTAGCAACACTCCTAGAGGATCGAACACACTCGCGGTTAGATTTAGAGCCTCGCGTGTTGTAACCAATGCAGGGCTACTTCTGCGGCAATTAACCTGTAACATATCCCTATCAGTCAACCACGCAACGCCAAGCACCTTAACCCCGTCTTGTTTGGCGGAAGCTATACCCTTCAGGTGCAACAGTTCCCGCAAACTCTCATTATTTGTGACCCACTCAGGTAAAGACAGGTTAGCGCTGGAAAATATTCTACGGGCATCCCAACATTGTTGTTGCAAATCAATTACATCATCACCAGTCCCCAGTAAGTTATCAATATACAACCCCCTTTTTAGCTTATTAACTACTTCACTGTTCTCCTGTATCATAGACAGGTGTTTTTGAATGGTAGCATTAAGGAGGAACTGGGAACAGGTGGCCCCGAACAGAACTGCACGGAACCGGTAGACAATGTAAGGACTTGCAACATCCAAGGGATCAACGGGCCACATAAACCTAGTAACATCCCTATCCTTCTCACTCAACCCCACCATGAGAAATGCTTTCTCAATATCACTCACCCAGGCAAATTGATGGCATCTAAAGCGTAGAAGTACCTGGGTGAGGTCAGTCACTAGCGATGGACCTGTATGGAGACAGTCATTCAGACTGAACGCCTTCTCGTCCATCCTAGCCGAACAGTCAAACACTATCCGTACAGGCGTAGTAACACTATCCTTAGTAATACCATGGTGAGCTAAGTAGTGAATGGGATGACCAGCTTGATTTCTGTTTTCTACCCTTTCAATAAACCCCCTTTCTATCTGATTATCCAGAACCTTTGTATACTGTTGACAGTAGTTGGAATCTTTTATAAATTTACACTGTAAGCCTCTCATTCTGCCCAGGGCTAACTTAAAGTTATCAGGTAATT
Organism: Lithodes maja; assembly: GCA_037953745.1. Lineage (NCBI taxonomy): Eukaryota > Metazoa > Arthropoda > Malacostraca > Decapoda > Lithodidae > Lithodes > Lithodes maja. The sequence goes on from JBAKBP010003892.1 coordinate 17,554, forward strand.
TATCTATGTTATCTCTCCACGGCAGTTCCACTATATACTATCCCTGTGCTTCGGAATACTGTACCGTTTCAGAAAATCTATTTAAGACTCTCTTCCCACCCTTACCAGTCTCATTAGGACTTATACCAATATGGTCCAAGTCCCATAGAGCTATCAGGTCCTTTAATTCTGGAGATTTCCTGCCAATATCTTCCTGTATCTCCACTAGAGGGTCTACTGCTAACTTAAGAACAGTGACTAACTCTACATGGGTCTCTTCTATATCTGACTGATAAGTGCCACTCAGTGCATAACCATAAATTGTGGGTAACATAACTATACTTCCTTCCCTGACATAGCCTGAATGTACAAAGTGGTAATAAAAGTCCGCCCCAATCAGTAACCCTATCATATCTCCATCAGTGATACCTGGATCGACTAATTTGTAACCCCGAGCCCTGATAGCATTTACCTCCATCTCTAGTCCTCTCCCTGGTTTGTATACTGGTAACTCCTCCACCACAACGGCCCTCAATTTACACACCCTTCTTCTGTGATGATAGGTTAACTCTACTATTTCATACTCAGTACTACCAGGTGAGCCAGTAAATCCCTGGAGCCTTAGCTGTTCCTTACTGACCCTAACATAATCAAGCTGCGATAAAGCAGAGCGCAAGATGAAGGTACGGTGCGAACATTGGTCCAACAAAGCTCTTACTTTACTGGTATGACCGTTTCTGTCGGTCAAGGGAATCTGAATGGTAGGTAACAACGCTGCATTACGGCCCGAAGCCACAGCCATGGTCACTGTTGGTTCAGGGGCCACTGGTTGTCCAGTTTGTTCAAAGCGTGACGTCGGACACAAATAATTAAAATGTTTCTGTTGGCAGAATCGGCACGGCCTAATTTTAGGGTTAGTACACCCCTGGCTGCCATATTCTGACGACAGGCACCCGACGCACAATTTCAACTGCCTTGCTCTATTGGCCTTGGCGGGACTGTTCTTGTATTTTGCACACTTTGCCCCAAAATTTCCTGTCTTTAAACACAACTTACATCCATACTTCTGCTTGGTATCGGGTTTCTGATACACCGCATATGCTGCTGTGGCGGTCGCCCCAAACTGTTCTAGTGGATTATGTCTACTTTCTAGATTGCACACTTCAGTCTTAAACATACGAACATATTCATCCACATCCAGCCAGTTGTCTTTTAATTCACGCTTAATCACTTCAGAGAGTGCACTATGAAGTTTATTATGCAACAGTACTGCACACATTTCACTTACTGTTGCATCCATAGAGTGTAATGACTCTAACGCACACTCAAATGACGCGGAAAAATCTTTCAGAGTACTGACCTCCTGGCTACGATGCGGGGGATTACACAGTTTCGCTATGTGAGCTGCTTGGATGCGATCCTTTTGACCATAACTGTTTTTCAGTATAGTGACCGCTGGTTCATAACTTGAAGCGACTAAACTAAACCCACTAACGATTTGTAGAGCCTCACCACTAAGTTGTCCCTTTAGATACGCAAATTTCTGAATGTCAGTTAAGTCTGTTTTGGAGTGAACACTACAATCAAAGAGCTCCCAGAAACCCACCCACTGTGTTGGATCCCTGTCAAAAACTGGCAACTTCAGGGAGGGTAGCTTAATACCCTTCTGTTTCCTACTTGCTGCGCTATCATGAGATCTACCAGTAGTGGTTGTCTGTAGAGCACTATCTAACTCAGCTAACTGACTGTTTACTTGATTAACATACTGCATATCTTTCACGATCTCCTCCTCTAACTGATCATCTGAATTATAAGCTATACATCTCTACGTTATACGACTCGATATCAGCTAGGGCCTTTTCTATAGTGATTTTCACACCCTTTACATCATGCAGTGTAGCAGCATGTTAAAGCTTAAGGAACAACAATACTATACTAATCGTCACTGTAGGCTAACCTATTCTAATCTATTCTAAGCCTAGGCTAACCTACTTACATTGATGACGACAGCAACCAAGCAAATTGAAGCATGCAGATCGCGTGCCCCCTGTGAGTTTACAAATGATCAAAGAAAAGGAAATTTACCCAATGTCATAATTATTACTCTACTTTACAATGGTGGTGGGCTGGTCTATCAGAGTGAGAACTGAGCGATCTCTGCCATACCCATAGCTTACTCTGACTGTTCCTTTTACTTATATATCATCTAGATCTCGAGTGACGGCGTCTCTTCCGTGGATTGACCTCCCAATCTACCAAGATTGGAAGCCAAAGCGTCACATTTTTCCCTTGCCCCTCAACTTTCTCTTCATAATTGCTGAGGGGCACAGGGCCCTGGGTGGGGCTTTGGTTTCCCGGGCGTTTCCGCACCCTCCTCAGCTCCCTGCCATGGAGTGGCTTCGGTCACCCAGGCTTTATTGTGGTCGGCAGGGAGGGTTATGGCCTTGGCCGTGCTCGGGGCCTTGGGGCTGTTCGGCCAGGCAGCCTGGGGTACCGCAACAACAAACTCTACTTTACAATATTTACTTTACTATATTAATTTTAACAAATTACAAAGTTAATGCCAGAAAAAGAAAGGAAAAGAAAGAGAAAGAAGGATCACGACTCCTCTGAAGGAGGAACAGCCGCAGCCATCGTCATAGTCTTGAGATCTAGCCTATTGCGTCGACTGCTCCTGCTCGGCCCTGTCCTTCTTCTCAATGAAGGCACGCGCTCTGTCCAGTAGCCTATCTAATACCTTCCGGCTCCCTGGCGCATCTAACCCAGGCTGAGGTCTGCCTGACAATGTCCACCCTTGCCCCTGGTTTATAGAACTGTTTAACAAAAAAAAGCAGGGCACTGCACTGGACGGTCCAGCGGAAAATCCCGGACATATGCGGCCCTTAACATTTGTCCACTGGATCGCCCAGCTCTACACAAAGGCAGACAAGTCAGGCCTATTACCCCCCCAATTCCTATCAATATATTACAGATGGCCCAGTATCCTGGTCACACGGTACCAATTATATCCTGTTTATTATTCCTAGGGGGTAGAGGAGAAACGGATATAAATTAAATAACTAAACCTGGAAAGATGAATTGGCCTAGGCTATAAAAATGATAATGGGTCGGTGTTTGACTTACTTGTAAACATGTATGTGTAGGTTATCTGTGGTAGTCCCAGTAATATCTATGAAGTATATACTTCTAGTATTAAAGGAACTTAGCTGTGATGCAAAGAGTGTCGAATAGGTGATGGACATGTCGGGAGGCAAATATCAGGGAAGTTTTGGTGTTATGTGGCAGCAGCTGGCGGTCTGTCTTGGCGGGGTGAAGTCTGTGTGAAGTGTGTCTGAGATTCCCTTTTATCGTGACAATATAAAATATATTTAAGGGTTCTATATCGTCCCCCGTGATTAAATAATAAGGGAAAATCAACTAAGATATAATTGGTGCAACCACAGTAATATTTATCCACAAAGATAAATGAAGTAATGCGTCTAAACAAAAAGGAACCAGCTGTCGTGAACCCGGGAAATTCAAACTACGGTATATATACCAGCTAGGATTCACGACACACCCACTGACTCCCTGAATGAGTATACTCTGGCCCAGCAAACAGTCCTCAATACTGGGCACCAATCCTCTTACCAAGAGGTTATGAGAAGCTCCTGTGTCTCTCAAAATATGAATGGGATAGTCAGTGGAAGCGTCAGTAGAGGAAACTGATCCTGTGGAAAGAAAAGGTTGGAACTGGTTAGAACAGCTAGGTGGTATACTAGTGAAAACCTGGTTCTGAGAGCCATCAGAGTCAGAACAGGCAGTCAACACAGGTGGAGTAGGAGGGGATACTGCTACTCTATTTGGATTAAGTAGAAGGGAAGAGGCTAGGACAGCACTACTCTCTTGTTTACGTGTTTTCTTTTCATTTTAATTTGGGACACTCTCTAAGAAGATGTCCAGGTTGCTTACAGTAGGCACAAACTAAGGGTCCAGGAGGTTTAATGGAAGAAAGAGAAGTTTTGTTAAATTCCTTTTTATCAAATCCATTGCTCCCAGATGCTACCCTTGAAACTGGTTGGGAGACCACCATAACCAGACCTACCACCAGTTGAGTGGAAACCACCACCATCACGAGGACCAGCACCAGAATGTGGCCGGTTGCCAGGCCCTCTCTGTCCTGTCCTGAAATTAGAATCGCCATGTGTTAATCTGTAATTTTCAGCCAAAATAGCCGCCTTGTCTTGTCTAAAGATTGCACCTCTCTCTCTTGGAGGTAAAGTTTTAAGGGGAAGGGACTTTGTGGAGAAATTCTTCAAGCAATAACTAGCTGGTACAACTGCTCAAAGGTTGTCACTTTACTGGCTCTCAACCATTTCCATTGTTCATGACCTTAGTGGTGGACATTTGGGTGTCAACAAGACCTATGACAAAATTCTCAATGATTACTTTTGGCCGAGGATGAAACAATCCGTGAAGTCTTACTGTAAAACTTGTCATGTGTGTCAACTTGCTGGGAAACCCAACCAACCCATCAAGCCTGCACCTTTAAATCCCATCCCTGTAGCATTCAGTAAAATCATAATTGACTGTGTAGGACCTTTGCCAAGAACCTGTAGTGGAAATGAGTACTTGTTGACTGTCATGTGTTCCACCACTATGTATCCAGAAGTGTTCCCCTTGAGGCATATCACATCAAAGAATGTAATAAAGGTGCTTATTTCATTTTTCACCCAGTATGGAATACCCCGTGTGGTACAGTCTCATTTGGGAAGTAATTTTACCTCTCAGCTCTTCAAGCAAACCCATGGAAGAGTTGGGAGTACAACAGTACCATTCCACAGCCAGTCACCCACAGTCCCAGGGGGCATTAGAGAGGTTCCATCAGACCCTCAAATCCATGCTCACTAAATATTGGAAGAGAACAATGCCGACTGGGATGAGGGCATCCATTTTGTGTTGTATGCTGTAAGAAGCAGGGTACAAGATTCTCTAGAATTTTCACCATTTTCCCTAGTGTTTGGTCATGAGGTCAGAGGTCCTTTGAAAGTGTTAAAAGATACTTGGATCAATGCTAACTCTAATAAACATCTTCTCACTTATGTGCATCAATTTAAATCTAGACTGAGATCTGCAGTAGAACTAGCTACGAATAATTTAGAGAAGTCTCAAGACAAAATGAAAGTGCAGTATGATAAGACTACAGTTGTCAGAGAATTTCAGCCAGGAGATTTAGTGCTTGCCTTTCTGCCTATGCCTAAAAAGCCGCTACAAAGCAAGTACCGTGGTCCATATGTTGTGCATAGGAAAATAAGTAATGTGAATTATGTTTTAAAAACTCCTGATCATAGGAAGTCAGAAAGACTAGTACATGTTTACCTGCTGAAAGCCTATCACTGCAGAGATCCTGAAAAGGTATTAAACTTTGAATCTGTAGCTCAATTTGAAGGTGAACTAGAGGATTTAAAGATCAAGGAGCATAATGACATCCAGTTGCCTCTTGATAACAAATTGCAAAACTCGGACTTCTTGACTAACCCCCATTTAAAATTCCAGCACTTGTTGTCTGACCAAGGTGAAGACTTGGAGTACCTGCTTTCCAAGTTTTCACAGCTGTTTGGTGACGTTCCCCAGCAGTGTCCCCTGGTGGAACATGATGTGGTCCTGACAGAGAGGGCCGTTCCCATCAAGCAGCATCCCTACCGCGCCAATCCTGAGAAGCGTGCAGCACTTCAACAGGAAGTGGATTTCCTGCTCGCCCATGGATTGGTGGAACGGAGCGACAGCGAGTGGGCCTCTCCATGCCTACTCGTGGACAAACCTAATGGCACATTTAGGATGTGCATGGATTATCGCCAGGTAAACCAACTCACCCGTCAGGACTGCTACCCTCTGCCACGAATTGACGACCTGTTGGACCGTTTGGGTGGAATGAAGTACATCTCAAAGATTGACCTGCTGAAGGGTTACTACCAGATAAAACTATCGGAGAGGGCCAAGAGAGTGTCTGCATTTGTCACCCCGGACGGGCTATTCCAATATACCGTCATGCCTTTCGGTATGGTGAATGTGCCCGCCACCTTCCAGCGACTGATCCACCTAGTGACAGATGGCCTCTCGGGCGTGCAATCCTACCTCAACGATATTGTGGTCTACAGCGAATCCTGGCAGGATCATCTTCACCAGCTACAGAATCTCTTCTCCAACTTGGCCAGGGCGGGACTCACTGTCAACCTTGCCAAGAGCGAGTTCGGCCATGCCAAACTAATCTTTCTGGGTCACGTGGTAGGAGAAGGGGAAGTCAGCCCTATTTCTGCCAAAGTCAAAGCCATTTCTACACTGCCTATTCCCCAGGACCGTAAGGCAGTAATGCGCTTCTTGGGTATGGCTGGGTGCTATCGACGGTTTGTACCCAACTTCGCTGACCTCTCCGCCCCCCTAACAGACTTGATTAGTCCCAAGAGAAAGTTTGTGTGGACCCCAGAATGCTAAACTTCATTCACAAAGATTCGTTGCCTATTAGTCAATGCACCTATTCTCAAGTCCCCTCAGTTTCATAAGCCGTTCATAATTCAGGTGGATGCTAGTGATGTTGGTGTAGGAGCAGTTTTGTTAAAGTACAGTGATGCTGAGATTTTGCATCCTGTGTGCTATGCATCCGGTAAACTCAAACCTTATCAGAAACACTACAGCACTAGTGAAAAAGAGTGTTTTGCCTTGCTCTTTGCAGTGGATAAGTTTAATGTGTATCTTAGTGGTTCACATTTTCCTGTGAAAGTGTTTACTGATCACAACCCCCTGAAATTCTTGTATAAAATGAAAAACTCGAATCAGCGGTTAATGAGATGGTGCTTGGCATTTCAACCATATAACCTTGAAATTCACCACATAAAGGGAAAGAACAATATTATCAAGGACATGTTGTCCCGGAACTGAATGAGATCAATTTTAGTTGTTAGTGCTATTTTGCCTAGCAATAGTTTATAAGTTTGTTAATGTGATTTTGGGATTGGTTTATGGTTTGGTGAATGGTATTAGGTTTAAAATTATTGTATTAGGGTTTCGTTTTATTTTTGCTTCTCTTATAAATATCTTTCTGAGGGAGGTGTTAGGGATTTCTATTTTATTAATGTGTCACTGGTTGTAATTGTGGTACTGTGCTTGTTATGGTGGATGCAATCTTTAACCCACTGAGCCCCAGCTAGTTATAAATAAATGTACCACCAGGGACTGCCAGGATTTGATTTTTTTTTCCTCCAGAAACAATAGCGAATGGCTTAGGAATGAAGGAAAAACCACAATAAAACGATCAAAAAGGTCAAAAATTGGTCCTACGGAGGCCCCCGAAAACGGATTTTAGAAGAGTAAAAGATTGAAGGCAAAAACACCCAAAAACCAAGTTTTGGCGCGCTAACGCGCACACGGTTGGACTTTGAGAGTTTTCAACCATCGCCAAGGTTGCGTGGGATACTTACACAGTTCCAATACAAATCTGAGCCCTCTAGGTGCCATAGGACCGGAGTAATTGGGACCGGAGTACCAGTGACAACACGTTGTCGTCGCTGGGGTTCAGTGGGTTAATTATTTATGATTGAATATTGTATGCAATGTTATAAGGCTGGTATAGTATCTTATATAGGAAGATATTTTTGTTCAAGAGTGTACGAATCAGAGTGTGGTGGTTGTGCAGGCAGTTCTCTCATCACCCCCCATTTTCTTCCAGTAATCCCCACATTCCATTCTCCCCCCTATCCCCCTACACCCTTACCCCTACTCAATTTCACCCCTTTCCTCCAACTCCCTTTCTCTCCTCCGGTGCCTGACGTAAGAATGATATTGATTATAACTAGGTAATAATGTATTTGGCTTTTCTAATCATAAGTATTGATTACAAGATAATTATATCATAGAGTTCTTGGTAAAAGTAATACTTTACTTCAGCAAGCATATAATGAGTTGATGATTAATGTAGTTCGAAACGTTGGTATCAGAGCCAGGTGAGCTAAGGGTATATAAGCTTACTTTCGGTTTGAGGCAGGTAGTATATTGTCCACCACTATCTGAGGCTGACCTGCCCTGAGTTTGTTTGTAAAAGAATCACCATAAGTTGAATAAGTATAGCCTAGGATTTTGTCTATGTTTTGTTATTGCTTTCACTTACTCTCTTGGAGGGTATTTATATAACTATGTATTATTTACCACATTCTTTGATGTTATACGCCTCAAGGGGAACACTTCTGGATACCTAGTGGTGGAACACATGACAGTCAACAAGTACTCATTCCCACTATGGGTTCTTGGCAAAGGTCCTATATAGTCAATTATGATTTTACTGAACGGTTCATCCGTTACAGGGATGGGATTTAAAGGTGCAGGCTTGATGGGTTGGTTGGGTATCCCAGCAAGTTGACACACATGACAAGTTTTACAGTAAGACTTCACGGATTGTTTCATCCTCGGCCAAAGGAAATCATTGAGAATTTTGTCATAGGTCTTGTTGACACCCAAATGTCCACCACTAAGGTCATGAGCAATGGAAATTAGGTCTACTCTATACTTATGTGGCACGACTGCTTGATACACTTCTTGCCAGGGCTAATCAGCTGGCACATTGGGAGGTCTATTCTTGCGCATCAGGGTACCATTACTTAGATAGAAGCATTGAGGATAGTTTCGTATATATGACTCTTCCACAGCCCTATCAACATATATTGCCAGTTCAGGGTCCTGCTTCTGAGCCTCTTTGAGAGTTTCAGAATCAATGGGAATCTTGCTAATATCCTCTGACTCTACATCAGGAAATAGGGAGGAAGTGTCTAGGTCACTATCAGGATCAACTTTGTCCTTCTTACTGTGGTGACCAGCCCCACTCCTAGTCACTACACAGAAGGGAAATAAATTGGGATACTGATTTTCTAATTGCTTAGTGTTGTTATCAGAAGAGGGAGTGGAGGTAACAATGGGGTCTGGTACCACTTTGCCACCGGCGATATCGTTTCCCATCAAAAAGTTCACTCCTTCTACAGGTAGGGAGTCTTGAATCCCAACAGTAAAGTAACCACTAGCTAGCTCAGTTTTTAGATACACCCTAGCCAAAGGAACAACAAGACACCCACTGACTCCCTGAATGAGTATACTCTGGCCCAGCAAACAATCCTCTATACTGGGCACCAATCCTCTTACCAAGAGGCTATGAGTAGCTCCTGTGTCTCTCAAAATATGAATGGGATAGTCAGTGGAAGCGTCAGTAGAGGAAACTGATCCTGTGGAAAGAAAAGGTTGGAACTGGTTAGAACAGCTAGGTGGTATACTAGTGAAAACCTGGTTGTGAGAGCCATCAGAGTCAGAACAGGCACTCAACACAGGTGGAGTAGGAGGGGATACTGCTACTCTATTTGGATTAAGTACAAGGGAAGAGGCTAGGACAGCACTACTCTCTTGTTTACGTGTTTTCTCTTTTAATTTTTATTTGGGACACTCCCTAAGAAGATGTCCGGGTTGCTTACAGTAGGCACACACTAAGGGTCCAGGAGGTTTAATGGAAGGAAGAGAAGTTTTGTTAAATTCCTTTTTATCAAATCCATTGCTCCCAGATGCTACCCTTGAAACTGGTTGGGAGATACCACCATAACCAGACCTACCACCAGTGGCGTGGAAACCACCACCATCACGAGGACCAACACCAGAATGTGGCCGGTTGCCAGTCCCTCTCTGTCCTGCCTTGAAATAAGATTCGCCAGGAGTTAATCTGTAATTTTCAGCCAAAATAGCCGCCCTGTCTCCAGATTGCACCTCTCTCTCTTGGAGGTAAAGTTTTATGGGGTAGGGGACTTTGCGGAGAAATTCTTCAAGCATAACTAGCTGGCACAACTGCTCAAAGGTTGTCACTTTACTGGCTCTCAACCAACTCAGAAACTTTCGCTCTTTTTCCTTCACAAATTCTAGATAAGATTGTTTTTCAACTTTCTTCATATCCCTGAAATACTAACGATGAGTTTCAGGAACTTGATCATACACTGCTAAGACTGAGGTTTTAAGAGTTTCATAGGTCAAGGATTCACTGGGGAGATTGGTGTAAACCTGTTTGGCTTTACCTATGAAAGCAGTCTGGGCTAGAAATGCCCACTGATCATTTGGCCACTTGAGTTGGTTGGGTGCCTTCTCAAAAAGGATGAAGAAATTCTCCGGGTCACTCTCATCAAAACTAGGGACAAATTTTAAACTATGATCCTTATCAGAAAATAGTCTATTTGCAACCGAATCCCTTTGATTCTGGTTTTCTTCAGCTTTTAACTTTAACATGTGCTCATCATGCTCTCTCTCACGTTGTTTCTGTTCACGCTCATGTTCAATCTCACGCTGTTTTCGTTCAAACTCATACTGTCTTTGTTCACGTTCATGTTTAATTTCACGCTGTTTTTGTTCAATTCCACGCTGTTTTTGTTCACGCTCATGTTCAACTTCAAGCCTTCTCTGTTCTCTGTCAGCTTTTGCATTCTCCAGCTCTAATAGTTTCACTTTCATCCATGCATCACTACCTCCATCCTCTGTACACAACTGATATGCTGCCTCAGACAAAACACCAGAATTTACCAATTTTTCAATCACACTCCTTCTAATCTCACCTTTGGTATTACTAGATTTGTAAGGTACTTCATACTCTGTGGCTAAGGCAATCCAGTCTACTTTTCTGAGCTTCGACACAGACAAGGTGCTCAAGGAGGGGTCAGCGACAAATTCACTAATTTTAAATTCCATGATTGAATGCTATGAACAATGGATGAACGAGAAATGTATGACAAATTAGGATGAGTGAGAAACGCGATTAATTGGCATTAAAGAACGTAGAGGCTGACACAGCTCTCTCAACTCATAAACAGAACAAAATGAGATGGATGAGATGAGTATGCGATGTCCTAGCGGGGGACCTAATGTTTCACTAATGTTCTCAATTACTACCAAACGAGGGACAGAAAGGAATCCAGGTTACGGCACCATGTTACGTTACGAGCGGGGTTCGAACCCATAACATAAAGAAACATTCCTCTAAAACCACAAAACGAGGACTTATTATTTAGCCTCACATAATGTGGAAAATATGACTATCATTTTCAGTCAAGAAGATGTGGCATGTTAAACTTCCACAAAACTAGTGACTTTCTTTGTAGTCACTAAAACCTTGGTAGGTGAAAAGATGTGGCAATTTCATAACATATCAGTTGATATCAAATGGCTGTTTTAGCCTAAAAACCTCGAAGTTATTCCTTTCTCATCACTCGTTCAGAATTATTTATCTTTAGTTACTTTATCCCAACAATCAAAAGAATAATATATTAGCATAAAGGTCAAATGTAAAGAATATGTAAAATAAAATAATAATAAATTTACATGATTAATTATACACAAAAGTTAAATTCTAGTGAAAATATCAAAGTGAGAAACATTGAAGTGAAATAATAAAGACACTCTTAAACAAAATAATACATAGTTATATAAATACCCTCTAAGAGAGTAAGTGAAAACAATCAATAAACATAGACAAATTCCTAGGCGATACTTATTCAACTCATGGTGATTCTCTTACAAACAAACTCAGGGCAGGTCAGCTTCAGATGGTGGTGGAGAATACACTACCTGCCTCAAACAGAAAGTAGGCATATATACCCTTAGCTCACCTGGCTCTGATACCAACGTCTCGAACTGCATTAATCATCAATTCATTATATGCTTGCTGAAGTAAAGTATTACTTTTACCAAGAACTTTATGATATATCTTGTAATCAATACTTATGATTAGATAAGCCAAATACATTATTACCTAGTTATAATCAATATAATTCGTACGTCAGGCAACGAAGGAGAGAAAGGGAGTTGGAGGAAAGGGGTGAAATTGAGTAGGGGTAAGGGTGTAGGGGGATAGGGGGGAGAATGGAATGTGGGGATTACTGGAAGAAAATGGGGGGTGATGAGAGAACTGCCTGCACTACCACCACACTCTGAATCGTACACTCTTGAACAAAACATATCTTCCTATATAAGATACTATACCAGGCTTATAACATTGCATACAATATTCAATCATAAATAATTAAAGATCGCATCCACCACAACAAGCACAATACCACAATTACAACCAGTGACACTTTAATCAAATAGAAATCCCTAACAATATGTTTATCCTGTTTGGATAATAGAATCATGTTGACCTACCAACCTCGCTGCTTGCCTTTCCTCAGAACTTTAAAACCATCATGATTTTTTAAGTGGTGTCAGTGTCGACAAGGAAACATGTTTACGATTTCCAACGTCAAAAAGTCAATTTCTTTTGATTTAACTTTCGTTTGGAACTAAACATCTGTTTATTCAACATATATGTTAAATGTCTTAAACACCCACCGGTATCGTGGAGGACTCTCAGTAAACAGTGATGACAACTAGATATATAAAAGACAGATTCTAGCATATTTACTATAGTTGATTATTATCGTACCTTAATTCAAATAGTGATTGATTCACCCATGTATAAAGTATAGTTCGCATGTGTGAGGAGGCTCCACCCATACTGCACTTCTCGAAAGGGTAGAGTCAAAAGCATTTCGTCTCATCAACTCAGTTCCTCTTACTAATTCCCTACAATTCATCTCAACATGCTACATCTCACTCACTCTTCTACTGCTATTACAATAATAAGCTTTCACAGAGTATACCTCCTCTCCTACGGAGCTAGCTAATTAGCTGTACACTTTCAATGAGATAAACACATTTTGTTCTCTCTCTCTCTCACACCACCTGGCGAAGATGTAAAGGCTTCTTCAGGACCTTTAATGAGGTCGTTAAGGTAATATTTAATTAACCTTTTAATCCGCACAAGCACACTCATCATGTTTATTTAAATATACGCACAAAAATCATCCACATATATGTTCGCCTTTCACCGGAATCGAACCCTGGACCTTTCTATTGTAAGATGTATATGCTACCATTGCACCACAGATAACACACACACACACACAGGTGTATATATTATCTGTACCTTGCTGTGTCGTTATGATAGGTTGATAAACCGTCATCGTCCATAATGGGTTAATTACCTCTTACAGAGAAGTAATGTGCAATATTTACAAGACATGCTCTGTAAAATATAAAGAGGATGAATCCCCTATATCTCAATTCTGCTAGATCCCGCTGTAGACAATCTCACGGTACAAGAGCCATCGTAATTAGTAGCAGAAGTCCAGCAGGTTTAGCTTTGCTCTTTTTGGCTCTGCGGCAACTTTGGTGTTCAATGCCGTGGAGTCAGCTGCTTAGGAGTAGAGCCTCAAAGGTTTGCAAGACGATGATACGCAGCAAAAATACCTACTTAGCGGGTGTAGCAGAAATCCAGCAGGTTCCCTTTGTTCGTTTTGGCTATGTGAACATTTGTTATGTTAGTATTCAATGTCGCGGAGGCAGCCAATTAGTGTGTCAAAGGTTCCAGAATCAAAACACAGACATCTTCGTTGCGGAATTGGGATAATATGTTCGGTTTCGTTGGAATAGTTAAGACATTGCACAATGAACATACTAATTCATGACAATATTGCACTCCTTTATAAAACTTTGGTTTCCAGAAAATACATGGTGTGAGAGGAATCCTGACTGGAGAAGATGAGCTGGCGCAATTTTAGCCTCAGTCTGGGACCTCTTGGCCCTGCAAATAATTACAAAAGGAGGTAAATGATTGGACCTGGCTTTGTGATATATATAATTTGATGTTGCCTATATTAGGTGAGCCCTATTAACCCTTCCTACCCGGGCTGCCTTAGGTAAGGACAGCACGAAAGAAGGGCCGCTACCCGGTATGCCTTATCTAAGGCATGAGCTTAATAGCCTAATTAAGCTTGGTCCGAACGCCGTACGTACGACCTATGTCAACAAACCCAAGCGTTCGTCACCGCACCTCCGAAAACAAGAAGGAGAAGACTCCTCAATGTTATTGTTCTGACGTCATGACGAAATTAGTGTCTAAAATGCCCCCATATTGGCAACATCTCTGCAATATTGGCTCCACTGAAATCGTCATCACAACTGAACCAGTTGACTTACAGAGCTCTACTAAATGCCAAAATACAGATTGAAAACCGCACTACGATTATAGATGAGTGGGAAAGTTCTAGCAGTGAAAATAAACATAAATACGGTAGCCTAGGCCTAGACGTTTTTCGGCCATATCGCCCGGGTAGGGGCGACCGTCATTAGCTAAGACAGCCCGGGGAGGAAGGGTTAACCCTTCCTACCCGGTCTGCCTTAGGTAAGGACAGCACGAAAGAAGGGCCGCTACCCGGTATGCCTTACCTAAGGCATGAGCTTAATAGCCTAATTAAGCTTGGTCTGAACGCCGTGCGTACGACGTATGTCAACAAACCCAAACGTTCATCACCGCACCTCCGAAAACATGAAGGAGAAGACTCCTCAATGTTATTGTTCTGACGTCATGACGAAATTAGTGTCTAAAAAGCCCCCATATTGGCAACATCTCTGCAATATTGGCTCCACTGAAATCGTCATCACAACTGAACCAGTTGACTTACAGAGCTCTACTCAATGCCAACATACAGATTGAAAACCGCACTACGATTATAGATGAGTGGGAAAGTTCTAGCAGTGAAAATAAACATAAATACGGTAGCCTAGGCCTAGACGTTTTTCAGCCATTTCGCCCGGGTAGGGGCGACCGTCATTGGGTAAGACAGCCTGGGGAGGATGGGTTAAAAGACACGTATTGACTAATTAGGTATTTATGGATACTTCCAACTGGGAAAAACTAGGAGGTCTATATATACAATGGCAACATAAACAGAAGGTGAGTTATACTATAGTTACAAAATCATCAAATCATCATGAAATTAAGAGTTACAAACACAGAATACAATAACATAAAGTAATATCAAGCTTGCTTGAGTTAGGGTTGTTGTTGTTGTTGTTGTTCCCCAAGCTGCCTGGCCGAACAGCCCCAAGTCCCCGAGCAAGGCCATAACCGAGCGCCCCCACAGAACCCTCCCTGCCGACCACAATAAAGCCTGGGTGACCGAAGCCACTCCATGGCGGGGAGCTGAGGAGGGTGCGGAAACGCCCGGGAGTTAGGGTTATCATAGGTACGGGCTTGGATGAGAGTTAAAGATATGCCCTGAATTTAGCGTGAAAATATTAATGGAATTAACATTTTTTTGTAGGTTCAAAGCTTACTTATTATCGCAATTATATTAATACAATACTTACATACAATCAACATGCATGGAAGTTGGTGTTTTCAAATACTTGATATTAAGTTCACAGATATTTCGAGATAAAATAGTCTAGCCTGCCCGCATCTATACTGAAGTACGATTTTTTTTTTTTTTATGCTGGTTGCTGGTCATATTGTCTCGTTCGTCTGTGTTGCCCTGGTTGATGGCGTGGAGAGATAGAAGGGCCTGTTCTGACTGCTGTTACTCTGGTGGTGGTAAAGGCATCTTGCTTTGGTGATAGCTGGTAAGGAGGCTGCTCTGCACGAGAGAGGCACTTTAGGCTTCTGTCATTGAGGCATTTATGTTCTGGCGTGGATGCTGGGGTGGTGGTCACTAAGGGAATGTTTAATGTTGACATTACATTTTCTAATCTTAATAAAGTAACATAGTAATACCCATACTAAAATAAAGGAATGTATTTTTACATAATAACTAGATTTAACTAAAATACTAACGCGAGAGATCCAATAAAGACTATTATAATCCACACCAAATGACCAGTGCATGTAAACATTTATTTCCATTAATAAATAATACATAATATCTAAATAAAACATAACGAAAGTTTCGCCTTATATTTTATGAGGTATTAAGATGGCCATAAGAAGACAAACAACCAAATTTTAAGCAAATGTTAAGATCTTTGTGATCATTAAATATAATACATCACCATATTATCTCTAAATACATTGTCAATATTTGAGATATTGTTAGCACAATACATACATTGACAAAGTAAATTATTTAATAATATCTCATTAATTATATTGTCAGCTAAAATGTTGTTTGTAAATATATTTATGCTAACACAAAGATGATCCCTTGTTTATAAAGATAATTACTAGGTGACCAAGGACAATTACTTCAATGTGGTGATAATTACACACACAATGAACATTATTCAACCAATATGACAATTATTTGAGCAAGGAAATAATCTATTCACGATAACGAGTATTATGAATTGGTTTATATTATATAATTATACGGTAGCCTACTCTGATAGATTAGCTGCTTATTAGGATAACTACTTACACAGTGGTGATGGGCTGGTCTATCAGAGTGAGAGCTGAGCGATCTCTGCCATACCCATAGCTTACTCTGACTGTTCCATTTACTTATATATTTTCTAGATCTCAAGTGACGGTGTGTCTTCTGTGGATTGACCTCCCTACTGCCAACCGTAAAGGTTGGCAGATTGGGAGCCAAAACGTCACATTTTACCTTTGCCCCTCAACTTTCCCTTCATAATTGCTGAGGGGCACAGGGCCTTGTTTCCCGGGCGTGTCCGCACCCTCCTCAGCTCCACGCCTTGGAGTGGCTTGGGTCACCTGGGCTTTATTAGTGGTAAGCAGGGAGGGTTTTGTGGTGGCACTCGGTTATGGCCTTGACCTTGCTTGGGACCTTGGGGCTGCTCGGCCCGACAGCCAGCAACAACAACAACAACTATTTACACAAAGACACACGCACTAACACAAGCTCCAATAACAATCAGTTAGCGGAAAAGATCAACAGGAAGATAGAAGACTAGAATGGAGGGAAAGACGATATAGATTGGAAATAAAAGACAGTATGAGCAACGGGAGGAGGGAGGAGGGAGATGAAGTGATGGATGTTTAATGCTGAGGAATTATATCCCAATACCTCTGACAATATTGGTTATATCTGTCTGCTGTGCCTGAGAGTGATATATAATTGCATAGTACATACACACTTACACAAAGGTTTTTTATGTAGTGTATTATAATAGTTCACAAAACCTAAGGAACTGTTATATCCTACATATTATTTTTGGCGAAACATTTTTCTGCTAATCATAAGCGTCAATTCATAATATTATATTGTAGAGACAAATTATAGTTTGAAAACAATAAAAAATTACAATTAAATATTTGCAGTCAACTTGAATGCTTTAGGAAAAAAGGTTTATTGTAAATATAATACAGTGTTGCCTACAGTATATACAGTGTTGCCTACAGTATATAATATAATACAGTGTTGCCTACAGTATATACAGTGTTGCCTACAGTATATAATATAATACAGTGTTGCCTACAGTATATACAGTGTTGCCTACAGTATATAATATAATACAGTGTTGCCTACAGTATATACAGTGTTGCCTACAGTATATAATATAATACAGTGTTGCCTACAGTATATAATATAATACAGTGTTGCCTACAGTATATACAGTGTTTCCTACAGTATATAATATAATACAGTGTTGCCTACAGTATATACAGTGTTGCCTACAGTATATACAGTGTTGCCTACAGTATATAATATAATACAGTGTTGCCTACAGTATATACAGTGTTGTCTACAGTATATAATATAATACAGTGTTGCCTACAGTATATACAGTGTTTCCTACAGTATATAATATAATACAGTGTTGCCTACAGTATATACAGTGTTGCCTACAGTATATACAGTGTTGCCTACAGTATATACAGTGTTGCCTACAGTATATAATATAATACAGTGTTGCCTACAGTATATACAGTGTTTCCTACAGTATATAATATAATACAGTGTTGCCTACAGTATATACAGTGTTGCCTACAGTATATACAGTGTTGCCTACAGTATATAATATAATACAGTGTTGCCTACAGTATATACAGTGTTGTCTACAGTATATACAGTGTTGCCTACAGTATATAATATAATACAGTGTTGCCTACAGTATATAATATAATACAGTGTTGCCTACAGTATATACAGTGTTGCCTACAGTATATAATATAATACAGTGTTGCCTACAGTATATACAGTGTTTCCTACAGTATATACAGTGTTTCCTACAGTATATAATATAATACAGTGTTGCCTACAGTATATACAGTGTTGCCTACAGTATATACAGTGTTGCCTACAGTATATAATATAATACAGTGTTGCCTACAGTATATACAGTGTTGTCTACAGTATATACAGTGTTGCCTACAGTATATAATATAATACAGTGTTGCCTACAGTATATACAGTGTTGCCTACAGTATATAATATAATACAGTGTTGCCTACAGTATATACAGTGTTGCCTACAGTATATAATATAATACAGTGTTGCCTACAGTGTATACAGTGTTGCCTACAGTATATAATATAATACAGTGTTGTCTACAGTATATACAGTGTTGCCTACAGTATATAATATAATACAGTGTTGCCTACAGTATATACAAAAACGGTTGACATTGAATAAAACTATTTACCGAAATGAATTAACATGTCTGAGACAAAGTTGGTTAAGCGCACATTTATAAATAGGTCACCATCGTCACAAGAATAACGTCATTGGTCCTCTAACGCTGATTTTCGATGGTTCAGACAATCCTGATCACGAGTTATTCCTTTTCACACTGACGGGCTCGGACAATCAGTTGGACCTATTTCAGGGTTACGGTCGAGTTATTTGTATCAGGCTTCCTGTTCCGAATTTGAGGTCCGTTGCTGCTTAGATTGTCATGTATAGTAATATGATTAATGCAAATTTAACTTGTAGGCAATTTTGTATTAATCAATGTCCATGATTAATGTTTATAACCGCCAAATTAATGTTTGTCATTCATATAATCAAAGTTTAATAGTTCGGCAGTTATGATGGGTATGAAAATATCAACTTTACTTGAATATCCATTCACCCAGTCAGGGGTCATAAGAGTGAGAGAGAGAGAGAGAGAGAGAGAGAGAGAGAGAGAGAGAGAGAGAGAGACTCCTCGCCTGGGAGTTTTGATAGAACAATAGGGGCTTTTTCAAGAATATTTATGGTTGTGTTCTTAATTACAAAGCGAATATTATAGAACAGCTTTCTTCTTTTAGGCATTTAACAGAGAGAGGGGCTAATTTTAGGAAGTACACAGAGACCAAGTACTGAAATTGGTAACTAAATCTGCAATACACAACTAGAGTAGTAACTAGACTGAAACAATGTTTTACCTTACAGATCTCGTCCACTTGTTGCAACTTACCTATTAACAGGAAAACACATCTAATTAGTGTCAGTAAATAATGTATTTGTGGAATAACAAACATTTAACACTATCCTAGTTCATATTAAGGATAGAGCAAATTCATAATCATGTAATGCAGCTTAATACAAATACCACAGAACCCACCCGGGACTAAACCCTGGTTACTAAGAACGGAAAAATAGGTAGGTGAGGAGCAGGGCGGGTTTAGGAAGGAAAGAAGGTGTGTAGACCAGAGTTTCAGCTTCAGATAACTATGTTATTGAAAAATATCTGGAGAAAGGACAAACGTTGTATACTGCGTTTATGAACTTGGAGAAACCCTATGCCAGAGTTGACAGAGAATGTTTGTGGAAAGCAAAGTGAAAATACAGATTAATTGTTAAAATGCTGAAAACAGTGAAGAGCATCAATTGTATAAGAGCGTAAATGCGGTGTGTTACTCTCTGGTACAGCCTCAGATGTACAAGCTAGCGACTCAGCTAGCTGTCGACTGACAGTGGGTTAATAAACACAATAGATTCATTCATACTCCAATACACCCAAGCATGGTCTTTGTGTCTGTGTATGGATGTATGTATGTATGTATGTGTGTGCTTGTGTGTGTGTGTCTGTATTGTGCCTGGGTGTGAATACATTTTATTGTGATGTTTTGTACAAAGTTATGAAAAATATTTCTAATTTACCTTGTCCATCAATTCCTTTTCAGCATCGATTGTAACCGGAGCCTGCACCTTCCGCCGCTGGGTTGCTGTCTGCTGGCGCTTTGGGGCCCCAGGCAACACCTCTTGCGGCTTATCAGGGTCATCCAGCACCAGCTCTTCCACCTCGACCGCGTGGCTGCCGACATCCGCCGAGGTGTCGTGGGTGTCCTGGGAGGCCGCCGGGTACAGCTGTAGGGGAACCGTGGTTTAGTTGGTTGTAATGTAGTACATAAGAATAAAAGGTATGTTGAGAGAGAGGTACCCTCACCAGGATTCGAACCCACTCACCCCAGGTATATTTGGGAGAATTGGTCTACTGGTTTACGGTGCCCAACTCTCCCAAACATACCTGGGGTGACAGGGTTCGAATCCTGGTGAGGGTGCCTCTCTATCAACCTGTCGTACATTATTATTGAATAAAATGTATGTATTAAAATATATAAATAAAGCAGACGTGCCGTTTCGCCCAAAATCAAAACGGCATACCCAACTCTGCGATCGGTCACCATCATCACTACTAGTCACTATCATCATTAATATCATCAGCACTACTACTATTATAATCATCACTACTACTCTCACCATCAACACTACTACTCTCATCATCACTACTACTCTCATCATTACTACAACTTTCACCATCATCACTACTACTTACCAACATCACTAATACTGTCACCATCATCTTACATTCATCATTACTAATGTCACCATCATGAGTACTATTATGACCATCATCACTACTACTAGTACTGTCACCATCATATCTATTACTGTTATCATCATCACTACCATCATCATCACTACTGTCATCATTATCACTAAATCTACAACCATTATCACTGCTATTATCACCATCATCACTACTATCAGCATTATCCCCACTATTACTACCATCACTTCTAATGTCAACTAAACTAACTTAACCTAACAAATGCGTCGCAAGTTTTCTCACCCCCTGAACGAAGGCGTTATGTGTGAGAGTGCCCCGTAGGGGCACTCTCACACAGAACGCCATCATCATTGCTTAGGAACAGGTACAGGGTGTGGGGGGGGGGGGGGGGGGGGGGGGGGGGGGGGGGGGGGGGGGCTGGTTGAGGGGGGGGGGGGGAAACCATGTTTTGGACCTAAAATCATTACTATTGCACAAATTTAAAAAAACAAAAATTAATCTCCGTTGCATTCACGCACCGAAGGTTCGTGTGAAGTTTGGTGAACATCCGTCAAACGGTCTAGGAGGAGTTCTCGGACAGACGGACAGACAGACTGACGGACAGACAGACAGACAGATAGACAGACATTTCGGTTACCATGTACGGGAGGCGATACCACTTTCCTTACG
Organism: Lithodes maja; assembly: GCA_037953745.1. NCBI lineage: Eukaryota > Metazoa > Arthropoda > Malacostraca > Decapoda > Lithodidae > Lithodes > Lithodes maja. The sequence goes on from JBAKBP010003892.1 coordinate 38,803, forward strand.
CAGAGTTGATTATGTGTCCATCTCATTAGTATCACATGTATGCCTTTGAGTATGAATAAATAATCATAGTGAAATATTTATGACCCCTCTTTCATTAACCTGTCTGTATTATTAATTGTGGATATACTAAATATCCTTATAGCATTGATAAATATACGCAGCCAGGATCAGATTCGCCTGCATAAAACACTAATTGAAATTGTTTGCCTGATTATGAGACAAATTGGAAATGTGAAAGTAATATACTGGTCAATATTAGTATTGACGAATAATGTTTATAACATTATAACATTGGTAATATGGGCAGTCCTGATCAGAATTGCTTGCATGATAATTATGGGAATGTGCTGCTTTCATATACAAATTGAAAGTGTACACACACTACAGTTGTACGAGTAATACAACAGTACAGATTATGAGTATGATACACTACATCACTAAAGGTTTTTATTTTGAACATACCTTGCTTTTACTGATGGGACACCTCACGATGTGGGGACGGAGGAAACTGAAGGTTTCTTTTATCCACTGCTCCCTCTCCGTCAGCGTCTTGGTCGCCTGGCCAGACATTAGCAGGATGAGTTTAGCGAAGCGGGTTCTTATGCTCTCCAGCCACTTGTGAAGACACTCGACTGGAAATAATCGTATAATAATGACTCAACATGTACCATTCACCGTATATGTTAAATTGTATTAAATAATGTCACAACTCACACTCTGATTACAAGATGGATCATATTTAATATGACAGAAGCACTGGTGGACACAAAGTTCATTAACCCGGGAGCTGAGGGAAGACTCTTAAGAGTTCCCCCGGCGGACTGCGGGAAGACTCTCCAGAGTAACGCTTTTGAACGCGTACCAAAACCGCGCGTTAATAGTCAGACGGCTGAAAATTGGTGTGGATATAGTACTACGTGTCAACTCTCGATACCACCCCGCCAAACGCTCTCTCGTGCAAGCACCACCGCGCCAGTAACCAAGCACTAGTCATGGAGCCCACACGTCCCTCACGCTCGCTCCCTGATGACACAACCAGCCCTCCTTCTGGTGGTGTTAGCCGCCGTGGAAGGCAGAGGGTGGCTGCCAAAGACCCTAGCTACCTGTACGACACGCCCTACAGCTCGGAGGACGAAACACCAGCACCCAAAGCACGGAAAACACGTGCAAGCAGGGCAATGGCACAGAGGTCATTGGTCTTTCGTGACACTGCCACCACGACCCAGGCCACTGCAACAACCACTACCACCACCACTACCACCACTGCCACCCCTGCCACCCCTGCCACCGGTACCAGCGACGCAGGAGGTCGCCCTAGGGCTGCAGAACCTGCGGGGGCAGGAAAAATTAAAGGCACGGGCGTAGGGAAAAGATCCCGTACGCCAGCCACAGTGCCCCTACCACCACCACCACCACCACCAGCTGCCGCCCCTGGCCCGGCTGCCGCCGCCCCCCTGGCCCGACTGCCGCTGCCGCCCCTGCTGCCCCTGCCGCCCCTGCTGCCCCTGCCGCCCCTGCCCAAGGAACAGGGAAGGGGAAGGGGAAGGGGAAGGGGAAAGGGAAAGGGAAAGCGACTGCTGGCCCTGCTTTCCCTGGTGGCCCTGCTCCCCCTGTTGCCCCTGCTGCCCCTGTTGCCCCTGTTGCCCCTGCTGCCCCTGCCGCCCCTGCCGCCCCTGCCCAAGGAACAGAGAGAAGGGCGACAGGCACCACCATCATCTTGCCATCAAGGCCACGCACCACTGCTGCCCCTGCCGCCGCCTCGGCCACCGCCTCTGCCGCCGCCCCTACCGCCGCCCCTACCGCCACCTCTACTGTTCCTGTCCATAAGACACCCTCGCGTGGCAAAATTACACGGAAAACTCTGACACCATCCAAATATGCCGCCATGCTGTTTGATGGTGATTTACAGGACATTGGCAGTCAAGGTTTTGACGACGAAGACCAAGCACGGGACCAAGGGTGGGGGGATTTGGGAGTGGACAGTGGGAGTGAGTCAGACGTCGGCGACGAAAACGAGGAAGGTCATCGTCTGTCCAGTGAAGAGGAGGGTGATGATGATCAAGTGCTGTATCGCGACCATGGAAGCGATATTTCAGACGATGAAGCAGACGCAGACGACATTCCGATCCCTGGCTTGCCTACGTTCGATTGGTCTGACGGGGTCAATTTTGTACCTGACGTGCCCCAGTTCAATCCTGGGACGTCAGGTACAACTGACGACTGGCCCTGTGATGAGCACGCGAACGAAAGCGACTTCTTCCTCGCTTTTTTCGATTTTGAGGTAATGACGTTCATCGTTGCCCAAACAAACGCCTACTACAGGTGGGTGTTTGGCCGATTGGACGTCCTTTCTCCAAAAGCGAGAATACGAGGCTGGGTGGATACGACTGTTGAAGAATTTATGACGTTCTTTGCCTTGTTGTTCCTCATGCCTCTGATCAAGAAGCATGTGTTGCAACACTACTGGAAGCACGACCCTCTCATCGCCACCCCAACTTTCAATAAGTTCATGACTCGTGACAGATTTTTGTTGCTGCTAAGATTTATGCACTTTGCAGACAACGAAAATCCTAACAGGATTGACAGGATATGGAAAGTTCGGACTGTGTTCACCATGTTGTTGGAGAGGTTTAGGAAATACTTTTACCCCTTCCTCAATTTGGTGATTGACGAGTCGCTCGTGCTCTTCAAAGGACGTCTTGTGTTCAAACAGTATATCCCCTTGAAAAGGCATAGGTTCGGAATCAAGCTCTTCGTTTTGTGTGACTGCGAAACTGGAATAGTGCTTGACATGATCGTGTACACAGGCACTGACATTGACATCCCGAAAGCCGCTGCCAATGACCCCATGGGCATGTCAGGTGCCATCGTCAGGAAAATGTTGGCACCTTACCTGGGCAAAGGCCACATCATCTACACTGACAACTGGTATACTTCTCCTGCTCTCTGCCAGTTTCTTCATGACAACCAAACGGGGTCATGTGGGACTGTCAGAAAGACAAGAAAGTTTATGCCAAAATTCACAGGTGATGTCATTCCTCTCACAGATGCCTCCTCCAGTGACACACCTTCAGAAGACGACCTGGCCCAGGAACACCGCGAGAGGCATGTTCGAAGAAGGCGACGAAAGGGGCAGAAATACAAGCAGCTCGAAAAGTGTGGGAAAGTGATAGCCCTGAAGTGGAAGGACAAGCGAGACGTCCACCTGCTTTCAACCGTCCACACAGGTGCCCAGGTGGATTCTGGCAAAATCCACTACAGAACCAGGAAGACCATCTACAAGCCCGACATGGTAGTGGACTACACTAAGAACATGCGCCTGGTGGACAAGTCTGACTGTCAGCTGTCAGGCGTTGAGTGTCTGAGGAAGACTGTGAAGTGGTATCACAAGCTCTTCCTCCACCTAGTTGATATCACGATGCTCAACGCCTACAACTTGTGGTTGGTGAAGAAGGATATGTCCCCAAACCAGAAGCTGAAATTCCGGGAGTTCGTGTACAACGTCTCATACCAACTCCTGGAGAAGTATGGCACCACCACTCACAGACGTACGGCATGGCGTGGGGATCACGTTCCTGACCGAGTGCAGGTGGGTGTCCAAAGACACTACCTGATCAGCACCGAGGTGATTGGCACTCGTCACAGGCAGGTGCAGTGCATCGTCTGCAGCTCCAGTGTCAGGAAACCCCATGTCCCAAAAAGAGTCACCTCAATGTGCGCAGAGTGCAAAGTTCCACTCTGCATGGGCGAGTGCTTCAGGGACTACCACACCTTCAAAATTTTTTGAGTGTCGCCCTGCCCTGCACTGCCCTGCACTGCCCTGCCCTGCCCTGCCCTGCCCTGCCCTGGACTCGCCCCCTGCTCAGCCCTGCCCTGGACTCGCCCCCTGCTCAGCCCTGCCCTGGACTCGCCCCCTGCTCAGCCCTGTCCTGGACTCGCGCCCTACCTTACCTGACCTGACCTAATTGATCACGCTACCTCATAATGTAACATATATATTATATAATGTATAAGTTCCAAAGATGTCCCTGTGATATAGCTTTTACATTAATTATAATTGTATGTTTCATTATTTAGTTTATAAGTTTCAAATATTTACATGTAATATGCCTTATTTTTTTATTATATCAATATATATGTTTGTTATTAGCCAAAGTAATGTGTATATAATTATTTTCTTACCTCAAATGAATTGTACAAAAATAAATATGTTTCAACAAATCCTGTCAAACCTACTAAGATAATAAAATAAAATAATAATAAAAAAAAAAAAACACAAGGTCATGTCATTGTATTCTTACAATATGATATATTCTATGAATATTTCATATTTATTGAATACAATGGCATGATCTTGTAAAAAAAAAAAATTTATCAAAAATGTTCTAGACAATATAAAACCTTCCCCATAACCCCCTCCTGGATTCGATCCCACAACCCTAGCACACTTTGAGTTTTCCAGTCCGCGACCTTACCAACCATGCCACAGGAGCTCATACCAAATATCACTCAAAACTTTGTGTCTACAATCGAAATGACAATATACAAAAAAAAATGAATTATCCCACCAATTTACGTTTGTAAATTGATGGGATTATCAATTATATCATGCCAAGGTTTATGAAAGTTTGTCTCTGTCAAGAATTAGTAATTATATAACTTTATTCTGTCCAAAATTGCCAAAACATTCAGCAAAATTGCCCCTCTCAGTGCGACTCCACTCATTTTCACACGGTCAAGCGGTGACCCTTGCCGCTTCCTAGCTACACCAGCCACAGCAGCTCTGTCTGGGAACAAAATTTGTATAAATACAATAATGGATAAAATACTCTTCACAAATACATTTGTATTGTATAATATTGTAAATAAAAAAGAATAATAACTGTGTGGGTGTCGTAAATTGCTCAACCAGCTTTCTTATGTCTCGCCTACGCGCGTATATTGGATTATACATAGTCATGACTGTCATACAAATAATTGCAGTAGGTCTCGAATGTACATTTAGATTGCATAATTATTACTTGGAAATAAATAAGTAAACGTTTCTCTGGTGGCAATCTACCCTTTCGCAAGTGTAAGGAGACACCATTCTATATTTAGCCCTTTATCGCAAAAGGCAATCTGCCTGTGTTTACTGACCACCGTCGCTGGTGGTCTATAATATAGTACTTTATTGACAGTCAATGGCCTACATGTTTCTGTGTTACTTCACATGTGTCTAAAATGCAATGTCTGCTTGCATAAAAATGCAATTCTGAAGTCCATTTATACGTATGACATACGCATGTCTCAGTTTCTATCTATCTCTCTCTCTCTCTCTCCATTCCTGACTCATGTTATTGTAAAACTCTTGGTGGCAACAAACACCAGACACCTGGAAGACAAGGTTAAAAATCCCAAGCATCCATACGCCTCGAGCGCCTTCACACTTGTCACACAGCTGGTTATCTATCTAGAGATCTGCCTGCCTTCCTTCTCTTGATGACTCACTCACTCCCTCCCTGCACCCCTGCATGCCTCCCTCCCTCCCTCCCACACACCCACCCCCAACCCACCCTTTCAGGCTTCCGTGTGCTAGAAACACATTCACAATTTGCGTAAATATCGCATCAATTGGGCTATATGCGGTATATTCCTTGTTATATGGGACGCCTACATACGTACACGTCTTTATTATAGCATGACAGTGCTCTAAATACAAGATTTACGTGATATGTATGGCGTAACACACCCTCTCCCCCTTTCATTCCCAGCACAGCTCACTCACACCTTGGTTCACGCATAGAAACTCTTTGATAATGTGCGTAAATATCGCATGAATTGGTCAATATGCGGTATACATTTTGATATATGGCACGTATACATACGTTCAAGTCTGTATTATAGCATGACAGTGCTCTACGTACAAGATATACGTGATATGTATGGCGTAAACCACACTCTCAGCTCATAAATTGCCGCCAAACCTCCAACACATCTTCATTCCCGCCTACAAATTCTCTTATAATTCCCTTATATATTGCAATTTTTGGTCACTATGAGGCATATTCATTGTTATATGGGTGGCCTACACACGTATACATACTCTACATAGCCTAAAAGGGCTCAAAAATGGACATATACGTGATAATACGCCGTAACCCACCCCCTCCTTCTATCCCCTGCGCGCGTAAATATTCAGCAGGGAAATCTCGCCGCTCGATGACAATCTAGCCGCGCGGTGCCATTCGCTCCACATTTTTCAACTACGAACCGTTCCCCCACCCCCCCCAGACATTTTTTGGGGGGTCAAATATATATGGGCCGATGCCCGCAAACATTCCCTACACGATGAGGTACTTTTTATCGAAATTTGCAATAGGTCCCCAAATCATCATACGTGCGCACAGTCTTACCCTGTAGAAAACCCCCTGTGCGCCGCGGAGAGGTTAATGATATGTCGTAAAAATACTAAACCATGGTAAATATTAGAGGTGGACCGAATATCCGTATCCGCATCCGCACCATTGTGTACATCCGCATCCGCATCCGCATCCAATAATGCGGATATAGTGCGGATATTTTCGTAACTAATAAGTCATAAAAACTTATTATATTTACACTTTTACAGAATAACTAATTAACTATTAACCCCTCGAAGCTCTGACACGTTTTAGCAGTTTATTTTTGCTATCATTAGACGATATTATGCTGCTTAGGAAGGATATGTGGGTATTAAAAGGGTAAAGAACTAAAGACTATCCCAATCAACCCTCTGACTTCCATTATACCCTTCCTAATCTTAAAAAAATCGTCTAATAATAGTCAGAGAACAAAAATAAGAAGTGCATCATGGTCCTTTTCATGGATCCTCAGAGGGTTAAGAAGTAAATAGGACTATCCGCATCCGCATCCGCATCTGCAAATACTGAAAATAAATATCCGCATTTACATCCGCATCCGCAAATATCAAGAAATCAATATCCGGTCCACCTCTAGTAAATATTAATTCACAACAAGGTTATCGTTCGCATATCACTTTGACCGTGGGTCGTGGTTATTACCTGGCCACAGAATTAACTCATCAATGTCAGTATTCATACAACTGCATTTCATACATTCCTAAAAACATTATCAAATGCTAGGTCAGTACGTTGTCTATAAATAACACTCAATTCATAAAGACACTTTAACTCACCGGTTACGTTGATCTCAGCTGCCATCTCCCGGTGCACTCTATCCTTCTTCTCCCTGTCGCGTTTTTTTTTTGTTTTTTTTTTTTTTTTTCCCCTAGTGGGGGAAGGGGGAGGAGAGTAGAGGTTTGGTCAGGAAGGTAAAGTAGGAAATTACGAAAGAAAGTAGTAGGTTAAAAAGTAGGTGGGCCAACCACCTTGCTTTATTTATGATAGGGTAGCTTTATTCATGTTAATTAAAAACTAAAATAAAAGGATATTTTGGATGTTCAGGTGACTCTGAGATAATTTAAATTATGTTGGTATGATAGAATTTTTTTTTTAAAGGATATTTTGATATTCAGTTGACTTTAAGATAACTTAATTTATGTTGGTATGATGGAATTCTTTATTTAGTCATTGTCATTTTCTTCTTGGAGTAGCATGATGTATTTTGCTAGTCCATTGATTTTTTCTTCTAGTGTCGTTTCAGGACCAGGATAGAGCCTTTGCTGGATCAAGTCTAGACGTTCTTCGATGTAGGTAAGGTTCCAGTCGTTTGGTTGATGTTCCAATTCAGTTGGTTTGGTGGCTGTTGGTGTTGGTGTTTTGATCCGCTTTGTTGGAGTTGGGGGAGGGGTTTTCTTTGTTTGCTGGATGTTGCTCTTCTTCCTTTCTTGCTGTTGGGTGTACTCGTCTTCATGATGGTGTTCTTCTTCCTCATTGTTAGTCTCTTCTTCTTCTGGGTCTTCTTCAGCTAGGTCCTTCTTTGGTTGTCTTTTCTTTGCTTTTGGTTTCTTCAGCGCTTCAGGTGGGATGTTGATGGTTGGTAGGTTGTTGTGTTCCAGTAGCAATGGGATCAGTTGACTCAGGTGGTGTTTGTCTGAGCCTGCTATCGCCAATGCTGACTGAATATATGCATATATTTTGGCCTGGTTTTGGTGTTCTTCCTCTTCCCTTGGTTGTTGTTTGGTGGCGAAAGAGGATCCAATTATTTGTGCGCCGCTGGGACCTGTTACCTTCTTTGCCTCTGGTCCTTTTCTTCCTTTGTGTATGAAGAATTCAACCTCCTCTCCGTTGTTACGGCTGGATCGGCAATACATATTCGGGATTCTTGATCGTAGGACAGAAATGGCTTATGTGACAACGACACGCTCGATTCCAGTCCCAAATACTATATGCTCCAGACAACAAAAGCACCAACGCCCTACAGAGTTATCGTCTATGGTAACGAGGTACCTTAACTCGGCGAAAGTGTACAACAGGGGTAGGCTATGAGGCTAAACTCCCTCAGACATTTATAGGTTACGTTATTAATAAAGAAATGCAATACTCAAGAAACTACGTTAATATTAAGCCTCTAATAATGTAGAATAGAAGCAGGCTAAAGGTATGACAGTGAAAAGCTAAATGACAAATGTACACGCCTACTTGAAAGCGCGTGCACTAGAATAACTGTCCCCTACTAACATGCACTAGCATGTAGCATACAAGATGTTCATGATCCAGTAGATACCTAATAATACACATGGAAGGAACATAAATAGTAGTCACTTATTGTAATAATGAATCTATACTTGGAATAACTAAAAGGTTGCAGGCAACAGTACTGCGCCGGTAGCCTACTACCGCATAGGCTACTTCGCTTCTCTCACTCTGTCTCCCCTCTGAGTCCGTATGCGCCCTACGCAACGGAACTCTGGACACAGCAGCAAAACGACAGTGCAGTTAATTGATACATGAAAGTATTAATAGTGTTGTCTTGTGTGTGAGTAATGTGTATTGTAAAGTGTTATATACATAAACTTAAAGAGAGCTGCAATGCATAGTAAAATAAAGATATCACCCACTCATCATCCCCATGTGTTCTAGCTAGCAGGCCAAGTCACAGGAACAACGAGTCCCAGCACCGAAAGCGAGAACCCAGGAAAAGACTGCAGAGAACACAAGGACAGATAAATTACGTTACTCTACTATACCGGCACTACGAGCGAGCTGTAGTCTCTGGTACTACACTCGCTCCTGGCTCGGTAGGCAAATCAAGGCTAAGTCCTCGCCCCTCTACAGACAACTCCTGGGCATGGTCGGGCTCTTACACATGGCACTAGTCTAGTCACAAATTGGATGATGAGCTGGGCATATAACTCGTGAACATGTAGAACGTTCACCAACTATCCTCATCAAGAAGATCGCTGTTCACATTAACCCCTTAAATCTAATACATGTAAATATATGCTTGTCCTAAGAGTAATACGAGAGGTGAGTGCTGAAACTCCTTTAGGACCTCAAGGGAAGGGTATGCATTTAAATAGAGAGAAGAATGAAATGAGAGTAATGTCGTCAGAGAGAAAGAGTGCAACCGTGAGAAATTGGGAGAGAGGGCAAGGGATGTTAGAATCTCAAAGGTTCTAGGCAACCTGATCATGGAACACACAGCGAGCCTCCATGCAATGTGCAGTACGACAACATGGGCAGCCCGGCAGCATATGCAGGCGGCAATGTACTACCAACCCTGTCGCACCTAGCTATAAGCGCAGGGCTGCCAACCGGTCCATACGTCTGGCAACCATTGCTACCCTCTCGCTCTGAAGTCTAACTCACTCTCTCTCTCTGAATTCCTATCATCTCATCTATCAACTTCTCTATTGATACTACATATTAAATAGAAGGTCTCGACATGGCTTAAAACAAAACCCACCACTGGTTAGCAAATGACGAGACCTTTGCAGAGATACAAAGAACATAGTTATACGTTGTCACACTCAATATAAGCAGCCAACACGGCACACGGTACACGGCACCGCGGCGTGTCGATACAGTGGAGTACCAAGGAGTACAATCAGGTTAAGTTGCCACGCACTGGGTGCGTCACAGCCCCCCCAAGATTTTAGATAATCGACCTTAGAAGCATTATCAAAATCTGACAGGCAACCAACCGACCTGCTACCCTTAGCTGCCACTAATTGCAAAAGGTGCACAACAACTGAAGTGTGAATTATACATAAAACACAATATCGCATGCATCATGCTACAACAATAAAGACTTACAAAACTAAAACAAATTTTCTCGTTTATTTTATTGTTTTATAATCTTTTTGGACGGCGTTATGATAGCCTAATTTTACTCCTGCTCAACCCACACACCGTGCACGACTATCCTGGATCATCAACCCTTGATAGACAATCTGCTATCACGTTCTCACTCCCGGCAATATGCTGAATGTTGAGATTATACTCTTGGAGCATTAGGGACCACCTGGTCAACCGCATATTCCGATTGTGAAACTGATTTAGGAATTTCAAGGGATGATGGTCCGTATAAATCGTCACTACCAGGCCGTAGGCTGGAACATAAACTTCGAAATGTTTGAGCGACAAAACGATAGCAAGAAGCTCCTTCTCTATAGTCGAGTAATTCCTTTGTGCCGAATTAAACTTGCGAGAAAAGAAGCTCACTGGGTGTTCCAAGCCCTCGGAATCAGTCTGCAGTAACACTGCCCCGGCACCCACACCGCTGGCATCAGTCGCCAGCTGAAAACTCCTGGAGAAGTCTGGGGCTCTCAAAATCGGATGTGTACACAGCAGGTGCTTGACTAGGTCGAAAGCCCTCTGACACTCCGCAGCCCAACAGAACTTCACTGACTTCGACAGTAGATCAGTTAACGGTGCTAAGACAGTAGAGTATCCCCGGATGAAGCGCCTATAATAGCCTATCATACCTAGGAACCGCATGACCTGGCGCTTAGTGGTGGGCCTGGGAAACATATTGATAGCCTGTATCTTGCTCAGGGGGGGGCACACCCGGCCTAACCCGACCACGAAGCCAAGATACTGCACAGTAGCCTTTACAAACTCGCACTTCCTCAGGTTCACCACCAGCCCAGCATCGTGCAACTTCCCAAACAGGGTCTCTAAGTGCCTTAGGTGATTTTCAAAATTGTCATCATACACTATCACGTCATCAAGGTAGACCGTGCAGTTAGGGATTTCGTCACAAATATCGTTCATCAGGTTCTGAAACGTGGCAGGTGCGTTCTTAAGCCCATAAGGCATTACGTTACATTGGTAGGTCTTGCCATCTACCACAAAACCACAAACTTGCTTAGCTCGGTCCGACAGGGGTACTTGCCAGTAGCCTTTTACAAGATCAATTTTAGTAAGGTACTTTGCATTCCCTATCTTGTCCACGCTGTCGTCAACTCGAGGCAAAGGGTAAGGGTTGGTAGTGGTCAAGCCATTTAGCCTACGAAAATCTATGCAGAACCGCACCTTGCCGTCAGGTTTTGGCTGCAACGTGACGGGTGATGTCCACTTCACATAACCTTCAGTGATCATCCCTCTCTCAACCATGTACTTTAACTCCTCCCGTAAAGCTGGCAACTTTACCGGGGGCACACGGTAGGGCACTGACTTGAAGGGCACATTATCACCGACGTCCACGTCGTGCGTTACCTGAGTAGTGAGACCTGGGTGTTCGGCGAAAACAGAGGGGTATGACCTGAACAGGCCTAGGACAGCAGCACCCTGGTGCTCAGGCAGGTGACTTACAGCTTGCCTAGCCTCTTGTTCAGTATTCCCCGCCCACTGTTCCGTGGAAATGACACAGTCCCAGCTATCCTCCTCAGCAGCATGACTGTCCCCACCTCCTTCTCCACCCTGGCCGCTGCAGGCCAGCACAGGGACAGTGAGAGGCTCTGAGGGGCGTCTCACATACTCTTTCATGAGGTTAACATGACATAACTGATGTTTTTTTCTACGGTCAGGTGTTGCAACGAGATAATCAAGGTCGGACAGTTTCTTAGCCACCACATACGGCCCAATAAACTTGGCAGAAAGGGGGTGTCCAGGCAAAGGTAAAAGCAACATTACCTCCTGACCCACCGAAAACTCCCAAAGCTTCACCTTGGCGTCATACTGGTGCTTCATGACCGCCTGTGCATTAACCAAGTTATTACCTGCCGCTGCCATGCAACCTATAAGTCTCTCCCGGCTCTCAAGGATATATTTAAGTACAGACCCCGGCTTCTCTTCGCCCTCCCAGATCTCTTTCACCATACTTAAAGGTCCTCTCACATTATGGCCAAAGACTAGTTGATTTGGACTGAACCCCAGGCTCTCTCCTGGGACTTCACGTGCAGCGAACAGAACATACGGCAGACCCAAATCCCAATCAGTGTCATGTTCTGCACAGTAACAGCGTAGCATACTCTTCAGGGTCGAGTGCCACCGCTCCAAGACTCCCTGACTCTCGGGATGGTAGGCTGACGACACTACAGAACATATACCGTGCAACTGAAGGGTTTGCTTGAACAATTTGGATGTAAAATTGCTCCCCTGGTCTGACTGCACCTCACGTGGAAATCCATAACGGGAACAGAACAATAATAAGTTTTTAACAACTGCCTTTGCCGAGCCGTTTCTCATGGGGTATGCGTCCGGGTATCTCGTAGCCACATCCATGATTGTCAACAGGAATTTATTGCCACTACTAGTAGGTGGGAAAGGGCCAACCAAATCTACTACAACTTTGCTGAACGGAGGCCCGGTGACAGGTATGGGAAACAAAGGTGCCTTCGGGATGGTCTGGTTAGGCTTCCCCGTTGTCTGGCAGGTCGCACACCCAGCCACCCATGCACAGACATCAGCCTTGACCCCAGGCCACCAGAAAAACCTGCCCAATGCCGCCAATGTTTTGGTTACCCCCAAATGACCCGCCACCGGCACATCATGCGCCAGACACAATAAGGACTCTCTATACTTATTTGGAACAACCACCTGGTCTACTACCCTCGCACCGCCCTCCCACTTCGATTTGGGGTCTAGAAATCTGCGGTACAATATCCTGTTGAGCCTAAAGAAATCTCCCGGCTTCGCATCCCCATCTTCCTCCAACTCTATGGCACCATTGCTATAACGAGCTAGACTAGCGTCTTGCAGCTGCTGCTCACTAATGTCCCTGGGCGTCAATGCATCAAGATGGTTTTGTAATAAGACATTACCCCGGCTAGTAGGCTCTACTGCCTTAGTGGCTCTCGCTACAGCTCTTGCCTCACGCGAAGTCTTACCCAACTCTGCCTTGTTACACACCATATCTGGGCCAGAGTCAACTCCCGTGTTTATTATAGGTCCAAGTACCGAATCACCGAGAAGTGCAGCAGAATCAATGTCCCTTTTCCTGCCCTTAGCAACCTTCTCCTGATCCTTCCTCCACTGTCCCCGAGGTTGAGTGCTAGGCTGTGCAGGAGCCGCAGAGCGAGATCGGGTTACCACACAGGCCATCTCATCCTGTTGGCACCTCCCAACCCATTCCCGATTCTCACCATCCACGTCGGCCGCCCTCTCGGCAACGACTAAGGGTGGAGTCCCGGAAGTGGGCACCGCAAAGTCGTTGCCGAGAAGAAGGTCGACGCCCTCAACTGGCAAACACTCAACGATCCCTACATCCAGCTCCCTGCACACCTCTCCCACTCTCAACTCCAACCTCACAAGTGGGTATGACCTCGTAGCATTTATACCCTGCACCACAACAACTCTGGCCGCATTTATCGGTTTCCCTGTGAAGTTCCTCAACAAAGTTTGCGAAGCCCCCGTATCCCTCAGCAAGTCAACCCTCCGTAGTTCACTCCCCCAGCTCACAAACCCATGCCCCCGATGGCTACAGAAAGTGTCCCGGACAGGTGTCGAGCCTTCCGTACGCTTCTTTACCGCGTGTGCCTCAGCTGCTGACAACCTACCCCGGGCAGTTGCTGCAGCCTTCAGAGACACACCGATACTGTGAACCAATGACACCGGCTTAGCGGGAGTGTTACTAGGGCACTCACGTGAATAATGGCCTAGCTTCTGACATTTGTAACATTTCACATCCCCAATGGGCTTCTTCCCTTGTGCGGGCGAAGAAGGGGCCTGACCTTTAGTAAACGGGAGAGGCTTGTGTTTGTAGGTGTTATTAGGTGCAATGCATTTAGTGTGGTTATGTGTGTCATTATCGAAAACTCTGGTGGGTGGGGTATAGCGCCCCTTCTGCCCTGACTCAGCCCTCTGAGCGGCACCGCAACCACGAATCAATGATAATCTGAGGTCTGCCATCTTGGCAGCCTCCTCTACTGTCTTGGGACATTTTTCCTTAATGTTCAGCGTTAGATCGGTTCCAGTGCATTTGTAAAACTGTTCCAGATAGAAAAGTTGCTTAATTTCCTCAGCCGACTCTGCGTGCTCGGACCGAAACCAGTTATTACCTGCATCTGTTAAGTCCCGTGCGTGCTCCATAAAACTGACGTCGCTCTTCTTATTCACGCCACGGAACTTCAATCTATAAGTTTCGGGTTGCAGTTCGTAGGCCCGGAGCACAGCCTCCTTCACCAGTCCATACACTACACTCTCGTCCAGTGACAGTGCATCGTAGGCTTTCAACCCCTTACCCACTAGACGTGATGAAACTAATGCTGCCCATTTAACCTCCGGCCAGTCATACTCACGACACTTCTTTTCGAAACGAGCAAAAAACTCAGTCACTGCTGTCTCATCAAATGCGGGTACTAACTTAATTAAATGCGAAAGTGAGTCTGTAACCCGGTGCCCACCACCGAGATGACGCCCCGTGGTCTCTACTCTAGACTTCTCGACATCCATTTCAGCCTGGTACCTGGTTGCATCCTGATTGGCTTGGATTCTAGCAACCTCTATGCGTTCTATACTAGCCTGTTGTATCTGTATCTGAGTCTCCTGCAGCTTAAACTTAGCTAGTTCTAGCTGAAATAACATCTCAGGAGACAGGCCTGGGGGGGGAGAGCACAAAATGGGGGATCCACACCGAGACGTGTTTACGGGTAAGCCAGCTTGCCCTTGAGAACCCTCCTGCTGCATCGTGCTAAGACTCGCTGGCTGAGGGCCCAGCTCAGGGGTAGAGTGGAATGGAGGCTTGGAGGGAACCCTCCAAGACCCCACTCCACCCACCGCCCCATCGCCATCACCCAACAAACATGCCACCAAATTCTTCTTGGGCCAACTGTCAGGACAGTCCCGCCACAAAACCGTGGCTAAACAGCGAAGACCGTAACAATCAATAGCCTGCAGGCGCTGTTCGGTCAAAGGTGTCTGCAAAAATGCCCGGGCATCCCTCTCTCCACTTATAACACTCCCCTCCCTAAACATCTGTTGTACTTGCTGGTTACTAGGCTGTACCGTGTTATCCTCCCCCGTAAATGATGAGTCATTAGACATAGTGCTGGTTATACAATTGCTGTTCATAAAAAAAAAGAAGTGCTTATTACTAATTGCAGTCTCGACTCACAAAATGTTAAAGATGCTTGAATGACTCTACTCTAGACACCCCCAACGAAACAATCTGCAAGTCCACCAATACAATAATGACACAATAAAAATTCCTCCAATATGCAAGAAAATTCTAGCCAGCTCTACTAGGTAGCATAGAATAGTTCTCCAAAAAACATGTGATAGGATACTACTGAATCTTGTGCAAGGTCGCCATTTTGTTACGGCTGGATCGGCAATACATATTCGGGATTCTTGATCGTAGGACAGAAATGGCTTATGTGACAACGACACGCTCGATTCCAGTCCCAAATACTATATGCTCCAGACAACAAAAGCACCAACGCCCTACAGAGTTATCGTCTATGGTAACGAGGTACCTTAACTCGGCGAAAGTGTACAACAGGGGTAGGCTATGAGGCTAAACTCCCTCAGACATTTATAGGTTACGTTATTAATAAAGAAATGCAATACTCAAGAAACTACGTTAATATTAAGCCTCTAATAATGTAGAATAGAAGCAGGCTAAAGGTATGACAGTGAAAAGCTAAATGACAAATGTACACGCCTACTTGAAAGCGCGTGCACTAGAATAACTGTCCCCTACTAACATGCACTAGCATGTAGCATACAAGATGTTCATGATCCAGTAGATACCTAATAATACACATGGAAGGAACATAAATAGTAGTCACTTATTGTAATAATGAATCTATACTTGGAATAACTAAAAGGTTGCAGGCAACAGTACTGCGCCGGTAGCCTACTACCGCATAGGCTACTTCGCTTCTCTCACTCTGTCTCCCCTCTGAGTCCGTATGCGCCCTACGCAACGGAACTCTGGACACAGCAGCAAAACGACAGTGCAGTTAATTGATACATGAAAGTATTAATAGTGTTGTCTTGTGTGTGAGTAATGTGTATTGTAAAGTGTTATATACATAAACTTAAAGAGAGCTGCAATGCATAGTAAAATAAAGATATCACCCACTCATCATCCCCATGTGTTCTAGCTAGCAGGCCAAGTCACAGGAACAACGAGTCCCAGCACCGAAAGCGAGAACCCAGGAAAAGACTGCAGAGAACACAAGGACAGATAAATTACGTTACTCTACTATACCGGCACTACGAGCGAGCTGTAGTCTCTGGTACTACACTCGCTCCTGGCTCGGTAGGCAAATCAAGGCTAAGTCCTCGCCCCTCTACAGACAACTCCTGGGCATGGTCGGGCTCTTACACATGGCACTAGTCTAGTCACAAATTGGATGATGAGCTGGGCATATAACTCGTGAACATGTAGAACGTTCACCAACTATCCTCATCAAGAAGATCGCTGTTCACATTAACCCCTTAAATCTAATACATGTAAATATATGCTTGTCCTAAGAGTAATACGAGAGGTGAGTGCTGAAACTCCTTTAGGACCTCAAGGGAAGGGTATGCATTTAAATAGAGAGAAGAATGAAATGAGAGTAATGTCGTCAGAGAGAAAGAGTGCAACCGTGAGAAATTGGGAGAGAGGGCAAGGGATGTTAGAATCTCAAAGGTTCTAGGCAACCTGATCATGGAACACACAGCGAGCCTCCATGCAATGTGCAGTACGACAACATGGGCAGCCCGGCAGCATATGCAGGCGGCAATGTACTACCAACCCTGTCGCACCTAGCTATAAGCGCAGGGCTGCCAACCGGTCCATACGTCTGGCAACCATTGCTACCCTCTCGCTCTGAAGTCTAACTCACTCTCTCTCTCTGAATTCCTATCATCTCATCTATCAACTTCTCTATTGATACTACATATTAAATGGAAGGTCTCGACATGGCTTAAAACAAAACCCACCACTGGTTAGCAAATGACGAGACCTTTGCAGAGATACAAAGAACATAGTTATACGTTGTCACACTCAATATAAGCAGCCAACACGGCACACGGTACACGGCACCGCGGCGTGTCGATACAGTGGAGTACCAAGGAGTACAATCAGGTTAAGTTGCCACGCACTGGGTGCGTCACACCGTTCTCTAGTGATCGTTTGGTGTTGTTTTTATCGATCCCAGAGTGGTGTATAAAGATCTCTTTGTTGTTGTCCTGCCTTCTTATAAAACCATACCCTTGTTTGTAGTTATACCACTTTACAGTGCCTTTTGTTTTGGTATTCATATAGGAGCTCATGCTCTCTATATCACTCTGCCACAGCCATCTCCTTCTCTTCCGGGAGGATGGAGTAGGTTCTCTTTCTTTTGGCTGCTGCCTTGCCCTTGCTGGGTGGTGGCTTGGCGGGTGGGGGTGATGGCGGGGTGCCTCGGTCTGATTTTTTTTTGTTCTATGTGATTGAGGGAGGCAAAAGGCAGAACTGCCTATAGCGAGTGCCTCCCCCATAGTTGAAAGAGTGACAGGGCCAACATCAAGGGACGTTCGAGCCAAAATGCCTGGACACACGGAGTTTGAAGCAATTTAAGTCATAGGAAGAGGGAAAGACTGAATCTGGGAGAGAGTTCCAGAGCTCAGCTGTTGAGTAGAAGAAAGTTTGAGCGTAACGTTTCACTCTTGGGTTGGAGAGTTGCACAGACTAGGGGTGGGATTGTGTTGCAAGACGGGTACGACGTGCCCTACGTAAAGGAGGTGGTATACAGTGGGAAAGCTCTGAGGAACACTGATTATTATAGTAGCGATAGAATAGCGAGAGAGATGCAACATTGCGGCGGAGAGAGAGATTCATCTGATCCCTCCCCGTCGCCCTGGGTGTCCACCACCTCATGGCGAGCTAGGCATGGTGATGAGGAAGCCATGCGACTGTGGCCTCCTGAAGGGGTCAAGGCTTGCCCAGATTGCTGGTGTTCGTCATTTTCCTCGTCTGTTGTTTGTACCTCTTCTTCGCCGTCGTCGTCAACATTCACCTGGGACTCAAACAGGTCTTCGGATTCCTGCTGGGGAACCTGATGTTCTTCCGTCCCTTGCCCGGCATGCTTGTTGTGTAGCTGAAAGGTGGAGCAGGAGATGTGGAGGAGTTGTGCGTGTGTGGGGCTGTAGAGAGTACTGAATGATCATGGTGCCCTCAGGGGCCTTTTATGCCGGGAGGTCAAGTGAAGCTGAGTGATGTCGAGTATCGATCTAACTATAATCGTGTGTTACTTGATTATATATTATGTGACACACGACTTATTGTGTGGTGGTTGTCCAACTATTGTGTATCGATCGAACTGTGGTCGTGCTATTGATGTGTCGGTTGTACACAAATCGTCCTCGAACAAGTTGACCGATCATAGGATGACAATGAAGATGTCCACAGGATTCACATACGTTCATTGCACGATATCTACACAGGCGTCACACGATAAAATTTAACGTTTTTTTCTGCCGACTATCGGCCAGAAATTAGTGCAGCCACTATTTTTTGGCCGATCACCGCCGACCATTTCCGCGCCACTCGACCACCCCTCGACTACCAGGATTTGAGGCGATCTTTTTACACGATCACAGACGATGTCAGACGATCCCGGAAAAATTCAAATTTTTTGAAAAGATCGGCTGTGATCGTCGGCTATCGTACTGTGTGTGACACGGGCTTAAGCCAGCACACTATAAGTCATGAATAACGTCAGGAATGGAGCATCTCTGCGAAAACTCCAGTCCCTTGAATGGACTTATAGTTAGCTAAAATAGGACTTCAGTGGCTATCAACCCTATTGGATTATTAAGCCAGCACACTGTAAGTCAAGAAGAACGTCAGGACTGGAGCATCTCTGCGATAAATCCAGTCCCTTGTTGAATGGACTATATTATGTATACATATATAAAATAGGACTTCAGAGGCTATCAACCCTATTGGATTATTAAACCAGCACATTAAGTCAAGAATGTCGTCAGGACTGGAGCCTCTCTGTGAGAACTCCAGTCCCTTGTCTTAAATGGACTTTGTTTTTATTTTATTTATTTTTTTATTTTATTTTTTTAACTTGATTGGGAAGGCCATCAGCCCATCAGGACTATTAGGCCAGACTAAAGCAAAATGATTGCCAAGATCCTCATAATACTGGAATGCGATATTGGCAAGTATCACAGTCCAGTATACGTCACAGGTCTAAAGCAATTAACAACAGGAAAATAATAAAGTCAACATCAGCTGAGAAGAATAGTGTCAGCAGAGAACACATTCTGAAGAGCATCAACTGTCAACCTCTTTATATGCTAAGACAAAGGGGGGAAAGCAAAAAAGAACTGAAATTAATATTACTCTAAAATGAAATACAGACAAAATTAATTAACCTAACAAGTGCGCATGGGGGTAAATAGACACCTCTCTCTGTGTGCATGTATTTGAGGTGTTTCCGTCACTAAAATATTCATTGTACCATTAATAGCATTAATACTTATCCATACACGCCTATTATGGGTTGATTATAAAGGTATTAACCTGAAACAACAATAAAACGAGTGAAAACAGCGTTTGGATAGTCAAAATCGGAGATATAGCCCGCGAGTTGTATAATGTATGGGTGAGGCAAGCTGCTTTCCCGCCAATTTCCCCCAAGGCCACTGAGACACAGTCGATCGATACTCTCTCTCTCTCTCTTGCACTCGCTTTCTATCAGTGATGACCACACCCTGCAACCGGCTTTCTAATGTTAGCATGAAATTATACCTCAGAATAAGGGAATAACAGGGAAAATAGGTGATAACTGAAGGAGGGGAGGAAAGTGGGGAAGGAGGGGAGGTAAAGGACTGATATTTTGCATGGCCCAGGGGCCCAAACAAAAATGATTTTTTTTTTTTTTTTTTTCGCTGTCAAAAGTGGATTTTTTTTTTCTCTGACTCTTAAGAGTCTTCCCGCAGTCCGCCGGGGGAACTCTTAAGAGTTCTCCCCGCAGTTCCCGGGTTAAGTGAACAAAGCAACATAGGTCCTGTGAACATAATAAATAATGAGTGAACACAATAGCATATTACAATTATGCCAAAAAGGAACAAAGGAAGTAAATAAAATACCACCACCAAAAACAGAACTCAAGTTACAACTCCCTGAATAAATTGGTCTCCTTCAGGTAAGCCATCAATTTGTCAACCACAACAACATCCCCATCACCCAGGATCGTGTCCAAAGTGATGGGGACGTTATTTGCCCTGCAGTACATCAGGAGAGGGTTGCGCTCCTCCACAAATCTGCCACAGGACAAAAGGATGTGGCTGATCGAGAGAATCCCGCCACAGGTGGTACATTGCGGCGGGAATACACGGTCTATACATGGTTTCATGTGAGTTAAAAATGTGCAATTCATCCTCAGACGAGGTAAAATAACTCCCTCCCTCCGGGAGCGACGGTTAGCTTAGGGCCAAACCCCAATTGTTGGTTTGACTGTATGAATAGTCAGGCCGGTCCACTGACTTTGCCACAGAAGATTAATTGATTTCTTACCGAAAGAGGGACTTGACTGTAGATCCCAAGGGATGTCACATGGCCCCTCAAGTTCTCCCGCCAATTTTGCAAGTGCGTCAGCCTGCTCATTGCCGAAAATACGACAATGACCAGGCACCCAAATCAGAGAGAAGGACTTACAACTTGAGTGCAACTTATTGATAATGCAGCCCTGGATTTCAGAAGAGCCCGTTCTACATGAATCAATTGCCTGAAGGGCTGACTTTGAATCCGAAAAAATTACAAAGTTTACATGAGGAGAAGCCTCGGCAAAATCTATGGCCCGTTCAATTGCAAAAAGTTCAGAAATGAATACAGACGTATGAATCGGCAAACGGTACCTGAGGCGACATTCGGTCGACCACACACTCGCACCCACGCATTCATCCGACTTAGAGCCATCGCTGTAGAGGTGGAAAGAAGCTAGGTGTCTGATGAGGACCGATCGGAAAAGCTGGCGAAGTTTCACCTCCGGCGCCTGACGCTTGGGGGAAGGGAGCCACTGAGTATCTACGGTATATGCGGGCAGCTCCCAAGGCGCTATCTTTAATACAACCAGCTGGTCAACATTAGAGAGGTCATAAACTAGCTGTCGCATTAGGAAGTGAAGCCGCACAGCCACCGACTTGAGGACCCCATGCAGCACATGCTCGTACTGCAGGAGGATCCCACAAGCCGGAAGGCCGAGCGAACGTTTACGGTGTAGTGAAATATCGAACGAGAGGAGCATATGGTCACGACGAAGACGGAGGGGCGGCACGTTAGCTTCTACTTCCATACGATCCACACGAGGATACCTAAGGGCTCCAAGACAAAAACGCAAACAGACATTCTGAAACACATCCAACCTCCTCAAGGTACAAGCGGACCCCGACCCATACACCTGCGAGCCATAGTCGAACTTAGAACGAATAAGCGACTTATACACCATCAGTAAAGACGTTCTGTCGGCTCCTCAGTAACGACCAGAAAGGTATTAACAGACATTTCAATTTTTACTGCAAGAATTAATCAAATAATTGACATGAGACTTCCAATTGAGCCTGCGATCAAAGTGCAGACCCAAGAACTTGACCGAATTTTTAAAAGGTATCGGCTCATTATCCAAAGTGATGCGCAAATTAGGTACGTTAAGTCTAAGAGTAAATACTAAGCCGACACACTTAGCAACGGAAAACTTAAAACCCCACCGCAAGGCCCAACGATGGACGGAATCAAGGGCTACTTGAACCCGCCCAGCCGAAAATTGCACATTGTGGGAAGAATGCCACAATGCGCAATCATCAGCGTACAGTGAGTATTTAAGATTCCTGGGGATCTGATCGGAAGACAGAATATCATTTATCATAAACAAAAACAACGAAGGGCTAAGCACACTGCCTTGTGGCACCCCATTCTCTTGGACATAAACGTCCGATGTTATGTGATGGGGCAACCTGACCACAAAAGATCGGTCAGACATGAAATCACAAATAAAAATAGTCAAATTACCTCTAAAACCGGAAGCATAGAGTTTCGTAAGTATTCCGTGTCGCCAGGTTATATCGTAAGCTTTATGACTATCTAAAAAAAATCCTATCATGAATTAATTGTTGGCAAAAGCCCCGGTGATACAATGCTCCAAATTTATTAAACGTTCTAGTGTACCACTGTGTTTACGGAAGCCACATTGCTGAACATTTAACAAATTCTTCGACTCTAAAACAAAAAGAAATCTTACGTTAACCATCCTCTCAAAGACCTTACATAGACACTCCGTCAATGCAATAGGACAAAACAGCTTGGGATCTGTAAGGCGGCCAGGGCTCTTCGGGATCGGTATGACGTGTGCAAAGTGCCATTAGTTTGGAAACATTCCAGATGTCCAAATCTCATTGTACAATGCTAACAGCTTAGTCAGGTTGTCCGGACTAAGATGCTGAATCATACCGTAGGTGGCTTGCGAAGGACCCGGACTCGAACCTTTACAGGATTTTAGGGCAAGGAGGAGTTCCTTCATCGTAAACTCACAGTTGTAATCAGAGTTTACGTCTTCTGTGGCAAAGTCAAAATTATGGAGTTCGGCCTGCCGCTTATGATCTAAAAAACGGGGATCGTAGTTGGCCGAACTGCTAACATCCGCAAAATGCCTGGCGAGCATGTTGGCAACGTCCACGGGATCATCAATGACATTATCGTCCACCCTGAGAGTGGTGATGGGTGAACGGGCATACTTGTCATTAAGAACATTTATTGTGGACCAGACCACCTTAATTAAGCGGTGTGAACTGATTCACCGTGGACACATAAGAACGCCAGGCACTACGTTTTGCAGACCGAATGACTCTCCTTACCTCAGCCCTGGGTTTCTTATAAGTAATGAGGTTGTCGTCTGAGGGCTGCTTATCAAAAATCCTGTATCGCCTATTACGTTTAGTGAGCGCTTGTCGGCAGTCCGGTGACCACCACGGAACTCTACGCTTCGTGTGGACTGTAGAAGTTTTAGGAATAGCAACCTCGGCTGCGTGTAAAATGCAAGTCTGAATGTGAGTAACCTTGTCATTAATGTTACCCCCCGAAATATCAAAGTTGACGATTCTAGCGAAGGCACCCCAGTCTGCTTTCTTTAAAGTTAAATCTAATGGGCGGAGGTGGAGGAGCAAAGTCGCATGAATAAGAAAGACAGATTGGCATGTTTTCACTTCCCGTAGAATCGTCGAAAGTGCCCCAAGTGTCGTTGGGTAGTATTACGGAAGAAGACAAAGACAGGTCAATGCATGATGTATGGCCCGTATGATCGTCTACACGAGTCGCACTACCATCGTTCAAGAAACAGAGGTCAGATGGAAGTAAAACATTACCTATTTGTTTGCCGCGACCATCACACCTCATACTACCCCTTTGATGATGATGTGCATTAAAATCGCCTTAGATTAATGTTGAAGTGGGCAAAGAATCAAAAGGAGAATGGAAAGAATCATCATCAATCGGAACCTGAGGAGGACAATACAGCGAGCAAATAGACAGGTATGTGCCTCGAAATTTGACCCTGCATGCGACAGCTTCCAGGGCAGAATCAAGAGGCACTGCTGAGTGGGGAAGCGACTTATGGACATAAATCGCCACCCCATGACCTTCATGTCGTCTATACGAATGGTAGTGTTTAAAATGAGGCGGATCAGAGTGATCCACCAAATTCGTCTCCTGTAGACAAACAACTGACGGCGCGTGTAATTGCAGTAGAAGAGCTAAGTGGTGTAATTTATTCCTAATACCTCTACAGTTCCACTGAAGTATCTTGTACTCCATGGTTTAATAGTGATTGGGATGCCCAGCGTGCTTAGATTTTTTACGATTATTTTTAGAACGAAGGGAACCCGGGGACCTTTGCCGGGGCTTGCCACCGGCAACATCCATCCTCTGCGTAGACTCCCCTAGGTGAGGCCGGGAAGCCCCCCTCAAGGGAGCCGGAGACGGGATGACGTGTGTATAAGACTGACGGCTGAGGGGGGTAACATATACTTTATTCATATCAGACTTGCCATTCTTCCCAGTAGGAGGGGGAGGAGAAGAAGAAGCAGCGTGGGAATAAGAGGACTTATCCTGCACTGAGGCAGAAGCAGGGGCAGAGGATGATGCAACAAGAGGAGAAGAGCTAGATGGAGTAGGAGAGTCAGATGCTGAGGTAGCGGTATAGTCAGTGGAAGTGGGAGAAACAGTGGAAATAGTAGAGTCAGTGGGAGCAGTAGAAACAGTGGTAGTGGTAGAGGAGGAACAGTGGGAAAGAGGAGGCTGAGACTGAACAGGTGTAGCAGGAGGGAGAGGATCAGTCTGGGTAGACACAGAACAAGTCTGAATCCCCACAGAGCACATCTGAGGCTGAGAGATCGCCGCCGAAGCATAGGAAACATTCGGCCTAGGAGTTGCATGCAACTCCTCCACCTTCTTCCTAGCTTCGAAATAAGAGACTCCTGAAGTGGCCTTGACTGTACAGACCTCCTTCTCTATCTTCCACTTGGGGCAATCCCGAGAGGAAGAAGAGTGAGCACCTGCACAGTTTACACACTTAGCTGTCTCAGTGCACCCTACAGACTCATGACCCTGTCCACCACATCGTTCACAAACAGCCTGGGGAGAACGGCAAGCCTCTTTAGTGTGCCTAAATTGCTGGCATTTGAAACAACGCTAAGGGTTAGGGATGTATACTCTGACTGGGCAACGTTCATACCCTACAAGAACAGCATTGAGGAGCTTGGCCATACCGAAAGTCAAAACAACCGTGGGAGTCTTTACATGTTCGCCATTTGTAAAACGAGTAATAAATCTAGCGCTAACAACAAACTGATTGGCTATACCATCCACAGTGTCCTGTTCAGTCATGTACAAGAAATCCCTACAATAGGTTACCCCCTTGCAGGAATTCATTGAAACAGGGTTACATCATAGAAATGAAATTTTCGAAGCTTAAGTATATCCTTAACCTGAAAAGCATTACGTGTTTTAATGAGGAGGTCACCACTGGCAAGCTTCTTGACCTGGTCCACTGGCCCCGCACATCCATCAATCACCTTCTTAATGAAGAAGGGATTGAGGGATGCTAGGGTCACCGAACCAGACGCATGAAAAGTTACAAAGGAGGCATTCTTGGAGGTAATCACGTGCGTTAGAGAAGGACGATCGGGGGGCTCACCCCTCGCCCCTTCGGGGGGAGAGGAGGGAGGAACAATGTCCATCCCACTTCCCCTGAGGGGGGAAGTGAGAACCGCACCGGCGTAGGTAGGTAGGGGAGGAAAAATGAAAGTTTGCTAAACCCTCTCAATCCTCTGTTCGGGGATCCACGTCCCTGATAATTCAGGCCCAGAGCGATCAGTGGGGGGATCTCCCAGAGGTCAGAACGCAAAGATCTAGCAAATACCAAGGACAAAGACACCTACTTTGCCACCAAAAAAGGGAGAGGAAGAATGAATACAAATATATTTATTAATTAAAAAAAAAGAGGCACCCAAGCCAAAAAAAAAAACATGAAATCATAAACCGCCGAGAACACGTCCGCACGCCACGCCTAATGCAAGTCAAGTGTGTGTGGTAGTCTGGTTCTTGGTGTTTACTTATATGTTACTGAAGAGATACATTTTGTAGAATATAATTATAAAATAGTTTTACCTTGATATTTTATATTACTGAGGTGATAATGTTTCTTTATAAACTGTCGTATGATATATTTCTTTTATAAACTGTCATATATTTTGTTTTCTTATAAACTGTCATATACAATTAGTGGTGCTTATTTAGTAATTATAATATATTTCTATTAATTTAGGATTTAGCATCTATGTTAGATATAGTATTTTCATAAATGAACTTGAGCTGAGGTTATGTTCTGTCCATGTAGAGAGATTGTTTTCAGTCTTTATATTTAGTTCACGGTATACAGATATCTAGCACAATTAGTGTTTGCTTGGTTAATAATTTAAGTTTTATTTGTATTAATTATTAATTTAGAATATTCATATGAAACTTTAAATTTTGTGTACTTATTCAGTCAATATAGATAATTTGAATCAGCCATTCATATTTTTAGCTTGTGATTGGTAGAAGTTTTGCACTAAGTTGTTATTTCTACTATGCTTATGTAGCTGCTGCAGGTTTTCGTACAAAGATTGTGTAGTAGATAAAGAATTATTTTGAAATACAATAAGATCTGAATAATTAACAAAATTTAAATTGAATTAATTACATTCGTGGTCCCATTATTGTTGAATTTCTACAGGTATGTTTTATTTTAATAGGGACCTTGTGTTTTCCTGATGATGGCTGCGAGACGAGACGTTAGCCGAAAATTTGAAAAATAAAAAAAATAAGATGTTTCCAAGCGTCCTTTTCCTCCTTACCCTTCTACAATGGAAGCTGAAATGCCCTAGGTCATCAGCTGATGTACTTTTTACTATATATATACAGTATATAATTTTCTTATACATTCTCCTCACCTTGACTTTCTTTCCCTCTCTTGTACTTCCCATTCCTGTTATGGTCATTACCCACTCAGCATCCGCAAACTTCTTCCCTATTCACCATTTCCTTGAACATGGCATGTGTATTATTCACTCCATTTTGTTCATCTATCATTTGCAACTAAGATAATTGTTGCCGAATATTAGTCACATTAAAAACCCTATTCAACATATCATATATATTTCCGACTCACCAACGGCATATACAGTATATTCCTTCATTTGTACTGTCCCTCAATCCTTTCCTCTATTTCTCATTCCGTTTCTACAATTGCCTTCCCTACTTTCGCTTCCCGCCCCTATATTCTATTGTCTACTCATATTCATTCACATTGAAGCACCGATCCAGTAATGACATGGTTTCGTTATCTACAATTATTTTTGTCTCATTATTACCCATCCTCCTTTTAGAAACACTCCTCCCTTTTCATTCATTTTTCTTCCTCATACTGGTCCCCGCCCTTACCTTTTCATTTCACCCAGAGTATCTACTCTATCAATCCCTTCCCCAAAATAGTCTTATAAATACCAAACTACTCCTCTGCATCTATAATTTCATAGTTACTATCGATTCTGTATTCCTTCTTTTCCCTTCTTATACATGCTTCCCTTCCCTTCCTCTTCTTCTCTGTCCTACACCATTCGCTCCTTTACCCTCAGCCATCATCCCAAGCACCTACCCTACCCCTCCCTGCCATAACACCGTGATTCAGCCAAGGTAAGCTACTATCACTGACTTACACTTGCTTCTATTGAGAGGTGCTCGTAAAACAAGAAGCCCAGGAGGCGACATAAAAAGACCACAACTTTTTCAAAACGTGATTTTTACTTCCTCATTCAGGACAAATAGGTCTGTGTAGATATCACTTGCCTCTAACATTTTTAAAGATTACTATTTTCTAAGAACCTTTCACTTCAGCACGTATAGGCGTGTGTAAATCTGTAATTTTGTGTTTGGCATTGTTTACAAGCATTTTATTATGATTACAATAGACATAATTATGAGGCATTAACATTAATGGTTAAATGCACTCATCACTATTATATTGTTTGTGACTCACACCATTTTATGTTATTGCTTAGTTATTTGTTTTGTTGAACAAACTAAATAGGTTAAGCACCAATGCATCACATTAAAATGTGTATGATTTTCCTGTGTTTTATATTCGTGAACACATAGTCATTCACTTTCTTTGACACCACTACTATGGAAACACAATTTACATTTGTTTCCCCTGTTTTTTCTTTATCATTATGATATAAATGACACATTTTCGGACATTCAAAATAGTAAACATACCGTTGATTTTCTCCTCCAGGAAATAGATTCAATACACATAATTATATATATATATATAATAATTTCTTCCCCCTCTTTCGTTGTTTTTGGGGATATGTTTTTTGTTTGTATTAATATTAGTTTAACCATATCGTCACCGGTTTAGATATGGTGAGGAGAACATTATTGTTGGTGGAATGGCACTGTCCTGATGGACTATTGGTGGTTGTGAGTGTAGTCTATAACCAGAAGACAGTATTCAATCTTAGAAGCAAGCTGATCACACAAATCTACCGCACCTCACATTCCTCTCCTAAGACACTCTGATGTTTATTAGTCAGTCATCCCTGGTCAGCATATCGTGAACGAGTGATTACTTACATGCAACAGATACACACGGACTATAATCTGTTTATTATGACGTGTTTAGAAATTGTTCCCGTAACTTGTTGTAACTCATGGGGGACTGGTGTTAATGGTAGAAATATCAGCTTTATTTATCAAATCTTTTTTGAATTATGAGAGGTTGGGAGGCGGTATTTTCAGACTCACCATAATGAATAGGTTACTATCCAGGGCGACTTTACTACCCATACACCATGTTCCAAATAACAATATTTCCTCCTGTTCTACAAGGAACCATTTATTTTATCTGTGTTATCACCAATTACCCAACTCGCTCCCATTGTTCATTCTCCCCAGACACACTTCATTACAGTATTATGATCCTTGACCCAGCACCCAGACACTCACCACCTTTCCCTCCCGTTCTTCCCTCGCCTCTTTCTTCCCTTTTTTCACCCCGTTTTCTTATTTTCCCTTCTTTCCTCACCCCAGTTCCTACTACTCCTTATTCCCTTCTTTCAACTATCCTATCCTATCTACCCCTTCTTCTCTCCCCCCACTTCAAGTCCTCATCCATACACGCCGTTAATCCCTCACTCCTCTCCTTCGTTCACCCCTACCTCCACCTCCCCATTCTTCCCTCACCCTTTAACCCCATCTCTCCAACTGGCTATAAATACGCCACCCCCGTCCACTGAATGTCATAATGGTGATTCATGGTAGGGTAATCACGGCGTCCAATCAGCCATTATAGTGGAGAATGGTGTTACCGTCCGAGCTGGATTAGTGATAGGGATAGGGATGGGGGAGGGAGGAGTGGTATTGTCCAAGACTTTGGACGATGTCAGCGGAGAATGACAACATAATTATTATGGGACACTGTGGCCAGATAATTTATTGATCATGAATGCTGGGGACAAAGGTAAATTACAGAGTAGGGCATGATATATTAGCATTGCTAAGGACATTGATTTAACTTGTCGATGTCTACTTTCTTTATTTTCTTACCTGTCAAAGTGTTTTAGTTTTTGGTCTATGACTGTATAATTATAAAGTATATACATTATGTAAACTGTTATTATGTTCGTGTATTCGGTAGTGTCCGTCTCTCTGTTTGAGTGTCTCCTAAGATTTATCATTAGGTATTGCACTACAATTAAACTTGGTCAACCACTATAATGAATAGCTACTCACAAACAAAATAATTCATAGATTTGAACCCTTAAAGCCAAGATATAAAGCATTTGAGATATTATAGAACATTGTACGGTTTTGTTCGAGTTCGATACCGTACATTTGTGCATTTATGTCTGCACTTACTATTTGTGTACGCCATTCTAGCCTACATTTGTGGGCAGGAACTGATTGAAACACAAAGATATCATCACTGGGTTTCATTGGTTAATGTTTACCGTATAGTATATATCATTAGGAGGTGTTACAGTATTCATGACTACAATTGTACATTGTAGACCATAATATTACTGCAGGTCCACCAGGTCCAGGGATATTACAGCGATATAAGTCGTATATCCGGAGCTCTTAGTCCTGCCGCAGATATGTCGTAAATTTGGGTGGGTTAAATGGAGTCATTGTCCACCCGTCTCTCTCTGGCTTATCTGGCAATACAAACACGGAACACATGCAGACAAATGTGGTGGACGACCAAATGTGAACCATTTTACTCTTATTAGGATGGACCTCAAGGACTGAAATGCTTAAGGATATTTTAGTATTTAGCCCATAGACTCCTTTAAAGAAGGACTGTAACCTCCCATGCTCGGGGTTTGTAACTTGAGTCTGAAGGATTAACTTGATCCCTGGGCTAAAATGACTTCTAGAAGGGCTAGAGACACGATCTCGGGGTTCAAATAGCGGTTTTTGAGGATGGCGAGTTCACTAGCGACATTTTCAACACCACCTGGGGTCATCTTCAAGGTCAAAAGGTCATATTCTCAGGTCAAATTAGTGAATTTTGGTAATTTTTGCCCGTTTTTTGTGTCTAACTCATAAACGGTGAGAGATGGCTGATAGTAATAAGAGGCAAGTTTGTAGAGCTGTCCAAATTTGATATTTATTATCCATAGACTCCTTTAAAGAAGGACTGAAACCTCCCATGCTCGGGGTTTGTAACTTGAGTCTGAAGGATTAACTTGAGTCCTGGGCTAAAATGACTTCTAGAAGGGCTAGAGACACGATCTCGGGGCCCAAATAGGGTTTTTTGAGGACGGCGAGTTCACTAGCGACATTTTCAACACCACCTGGGGTCATCTTCAAGGTCAAAAGGTCATATTTCAAGGTCAAATTAGTGAATTTTGGTATCCATCTGCACGACGAATCCAGACAGCCTTGGACAGCAGACTGTACAAGTTTCACTAGGCTGGAGGAGGCCTGCCAAATTATATCTACCTGTGCATGGCAAGGAGGTGGTGGTTGTAAGCTGAAACTAACTCAGCAAACTGCTGAAGCCTTCACTGTGTCCTCACGTAATAATGTGGATGCTGCCAAATTGCTTCTGGCAGAGAAAGACTTTGACTGCGTTCTTCCTGCTATATTCGCGGATGAAGCCTTGGAAAAGTTTTTCGGCAAAGCCAGGCAAAGAAGCGGTGGAAACTTCTACATTGACGTAGTTGACATTATGGCTGCAGCTAAAATTGTAAATTTGCAGACACTCATTAAGCATGACATTATGCCAGAATCTAGTTCTTGTGTGCTTGATTGCGACAAGAATTGTACTACTTCCATAAATCCAAATGAGCGAAGTGAACTCATTGACGAGATCACTCCTCAAGACACTCAGGAACTCTTGAGGTCTGATGATACCCTTAAGCATAAAGTTGTTTATTTGGTCGGACACCTTGTTCATAAATATGGCGATAGCACTAATATGGAGGAGATCATTGATGATGATGGTAACAAGGTGTCATCTGAGTTCCTAGATAATTTGCATAGAGGTGGACCGTGTGTGCCGACTATGTCAACCGTCTTTTTTGTACATAATGCCTATAATTTGCATGACAATACTAAAATGCGTTGCCGCTTTCATTTTGCTGAGCTGTTATCCTTTGTAGATGCACCTGTATCTAGTAGCAATGCTGCATGTACTACTTTAGCTAATATTCTATTGAAAGCTCATGTCCTCAATGTAAGTGACAAAAAAAAGGCTGTGGGATGCCTCAGGAGGCAAGAAAAGTCTCCAACTAGCGATAGCTCTCCAACTAGTGATAGACATAGACACAGTTGTAATAGACATAGTGTTGTGATATGCATATAATGTTTATGTAATACGATATATGATAATAAATATTAAATGTTGACAGATCTACAAACTTGCCTCCTATTATAATCGGCCATCTCTCACCGTTTATGAGTTAGACACAAAAAACGGGCAAAAATTAACAAAATTCACTAATTTGACCTTGAAATATGACCTTTTGACCTTGAAGAAGACCCCAGGTGGTGTTGAAAATGTCGCTAGTGAACTCGCCGTCCTCAAAAACCCCTATTTGGACCCCGAGATCGTGTCTCTAGCCCTTCTAGAAGTCATTTTAGCCCAGGACTCAAGTTAATCTTTCATACTCAAGTCACAAACCCCGAGCATGGGAGGTTTCAGTCCTTCTTTAACCCCTTATTGGCGGCGCTTGACTTAAGTCATGCACCAATTTGCAGCAAGTTAGGAGCATTATTAAGGCTTTTAAAGGGTTAAAATCGAGTGCAAATGGCCGGGAGCGCAGCGGGCCAGACAGCCGACTCCCAGGGCTTACCGCCGCCCATTAACTCATGTTCCCTGTGTTCTCGAGAGGCCGGCAGTGTAGCCAGTAGTGAGCATAGCTGGGAAAAATATACCGCTATACGCTAAACTCCCATGTTCGTGGCACCACTGCAAGAGAACCACGAGTGCTACGTAGCTCGTTCTGGTCTCATTTTGAAGCTTTTAGCGCCTAGTTTTTTGCTGAATACATTTCTTTTCATGCAGATACTTGATTGATCATTCAGGAGGGCCTGAATATGCCCAAATGAACCCAAAACACCCCGCTAGACAAGGGTAAAGAAGTCTATGGATAATAAATATCAAATTTGGACAGCTCTACAAACTTGCCTCCTATTACAATCAGGCATCTCTCACCGTTTATGAGTTAGACACCAAAAACGGGCAAAAATTACCAAAATTCATTAATTTGACCTTGAAATATGACCTTTTGACCTTGAAGATGACCCCAGGTGGTGTTGAAAATGTCGCTAGTGAGCTCGCCGTCCTCAAAAACCCCTATTTTGACCCCGAGATCGTGTCTCTAGCCCTTCTATAAGTTATTTTAGCCCAGGACTCAAGTTAATCCTTCAGACTCAAGTTAAAAACCTCGAGGACGTGACGTTCCAGTCCTTCTTTAAAGGAGTCTATGATTTAGCCCCTTAGACTAGTAAGTTCTTAAAGCAATGCATAACATCGTGTGTAATTTGACGAAATATATTATCCCACCCTGACAATATCAACGCAACACAATTCATTAACATAAAGGTACACTTCGTAGATAAGACCATACAGGTCGACAGTAATTCAATTGATACGTTTAAGAAAAGAATGGACGATCATATGATGAAGATTGGATTAATATAAATTAATCAGTACGCAATTTTGTATTTCCCTTTCAAACTAATGTCTTCCTATACTATATAAAAACTTTCCTTGTGGGCATTTCCTGACCCATAAAGTTACACTTCATCCTATATCCCAGTATGGCTTTTTAGCCGAAGGGAGCGGAGGGTAGGGAGAGAGCCTTCTCCTTTACTGTCCTGTTCCACTATAAACTGTCCCTGTCTAGTAGTAGTAAGGCCGGACCAAATAGTTTGGACCGCAAGGTCTGTGTAGTCTGAGTATCTGTGTACCTCTGTTTAACTTTGACCTTCCCGACTTACATTTCTGCCCCAACGTCTCTCATTTGATCGGTTATATCAATGTATGGCTCCTCTTCTCTTAATTAGGCAATCTTCTTCTTCTTCTTCTCAACTTATTTTCTTTTCCGCCTAAAATGTCTCCAGTTATTGTAGTTATTTTTCGTCTATTATCGTTGGCAACCTTTTCCTCTTTTTTCTCTTCTACATTTGACATAACATAAACTCCATTGGTTCTTGTATATAGCCTATGATTGATTGCACTGAGCTTGATGGATATTGCAATGTGGAAGGGGTTAGGGCACGACAATAGAGATAAATAACAAATATATTAAATATAGGTTCAGATATGTAATATGTACCGCTTTGAAATAGAATGTACAGTTGGAGCCAGAAGTGATGATACATCTCACCAGCTGCAGCCATATTCTCCCGAGGTTATTTCTCTTGAAACATCTTAAATCATCTGAACTTTTAGTTATATTTTAGTTTAGACAAGGTTTGTTGATTATCACCTTCTGGGACTTCACTAACTGAGAACACACATGATTGACATTGTTGCTCTCATCTCTTGTATCTCTAAAGTTTTTTTAAACTATTCTTGCTTCCAAATTTCATAAGCATTTCTCTTCTCATATTCTACTCTCAGATCGCCAGTATGGCTTCCTTAAGGGTCGCTCTACTGGTGATCTTCTTTCATATCTTACTAAATCTTGGTCATCCTCCTTTCGGGACTTCGGTGAGACCTTTTCCATTGCACTAAACATATTGAAGGCCTTCGATAGAGTCTGGCACAATTCTTTAATTTCTAAACTCCCTTCCTTCGGTTTCTATCCCTCCATCTGCGCCTTTATCTCTAATTCCTTTCCGGCAGTTCCATAGGATGTGGACGGCCATCGTTCACTTCCTCATCCTATCAACTCCGGTGTTCCTCAGGGCTCAACCCTATCTTCTATTTTCTTTCTAATTTTCATAAATGATCTTCTCAACTGTACCTCCAGTCTCATACATTCATGTGCAGACGACTCTACCTTACACTACTCAATTAGTTTTTCAGAATGCCCCAGCCAACAATCCCTCAAAAACAAATGTAATGAAGCCATAGAACACTTATCCGCTGATCTAACTACTATTTCCAATTGGGGCAGAGAAAACCTTGTTGCCCTTAACCCGTACTGTACCGTAGGATACAGTAATAAAAGTCCCCAGCAGTCCCAAGCAATGTGGCAAAAATGGCAGGAGAGACCACCTATCCACCTCCAAAGATGAGGCAAGACTGGCGCTGTCACCCTTCAGTGGGTCTCATATAAGCTGAGAAGTGTTGTCAACACGGGAGCAGTGATCAAAAGGTCGTGGTAACTGACACAGGGTTGTACAGGCAGTTACAAGGAAAGTACATTACTGACGGATACTGTATATACGTCGCTGGGACTGGGGAGTGACTTATCTACTGATGAATATATACGGTGATAGGATTGGAGGGGTTAATGCTTCCAAAACCCAATTTCTCCATTTTACTTTCCGTCCAGAGCTCCCAGAGGACTTTTCCTTATTCTGCAACAATACAAAAATCAACCCTTCATATTCTCAATATTTTTGGTGTCTCTTTTTCTTCTGTTCTCACTTGGAAGGACCATATTACCAGTCTTGCTAAGGCAGCCTCCCAGAAGCTGGGTGTGCTCAACTGCCTCAATGGGTTATTTAACCCTGCGCAGCTTCTTGCTCTGTACAGCGGCATGGTGCGTCCTTGTATTGAGTATTGTTCACATGTGTGGGGAGGATCCTCTCACACCGCACTCCTAGACAAAATAGAAAAGAAAGACTTTCGTATCATTAACGTCCGTCCACTCACCAGCTCTCTGCAATCTCTCTATCCGTCGCAATGTTGCATCTCTCTCACTATTCTATCGCTACTATAATAACCAGTGTTCCTCAGAGCTTTCCCAGTGTATACCACCTCCACTACATAGGGCACGTGGTACCCATCTTGCAACACAATCCTTGTGCAACTCTCCAACCCAAGAGTGATACGTTACTCTCAGACTTTCTTCTATTCAACAGCTGAGATCTAAAACTCTATCCCAGAATCAGTATTTCCCTCTTTCTATTACTTAACCCCTTCAGACTCATATGACGGAGAGTTCTCTCGCTCTTATAATTACCTCTCCAAAATTAGTTTTCTGCCTACAGCTAACTCAAAGACAATTGCAGAGGTTAAAGTAACTAAACTAAAGGTTTCTAAATACCCCTGATGGTAACAAAGGCTTTAAAGTATCCCCAATAGGCTCAAAATCGCATCATATGTCGGAGAGGGTTAAATTGCTTCAAATTCCGTGTGTCCGGGCATTTTGGCTTGAGCATCCCTTGATTTTGGCCCTGTCACTCTTTCAACTCTGGGGGAGGCATTCTCTACAGGCAGTTCTGCCTTTTGCCTCCCTCTATCACATAACAAAAAAAATATAAAAAAATCTCTATTGTACAGTCAGTCGTCTTGTGCTGTTTCAGGTAGACAATGGACATGCTAATATAACCACTTTTATTTATTAACAATTATGCAATTATATAAAACCTGCAAATCATTCAAACGTAATATTCAATGTATACCAATATAAACCAACACATTTGGTTGAATGGATACATAATACTAAGCACAAAATCCACGACTAAGACCTTTCTGGGTGAGTTTAC
Source organism: Lithodes maja (assembly GCA_037953745.1). Lineage (NCBI taxonomy): Eukaryota > Metazoa > Arthropoda > Malacostraca > Decapoda > Lithodidae > Lithodes > Lithodes maja. Next base: position 74,827 of record JBAKBP010003892.1, read on the forward strand.
AAGACTGTGAGAGTGGCCAATTAAGTAATGTTCTTGTTGTGTGGTGAGAGACAGGTTAACAGATGGACAACAACAGGTGTAATACATGACCTGTACAGTAATATAATATCACAAATCATGAAGGTATTCGTTACTAACTTTCTTTAACAACATAAGACTTACTTTTTATCCCTTCATAGACCACATTCGTATTTTTTCACTCAACTACAGTACACCACATCATATATAACATATCTTATCCTCGAGCGCTTCCTGTTGCTAGAACTATGGCTGACACGCCTCGAGATACCATATCATTCGAGTTTTCTTTGATTGACACATACCGGAAATGAGCAGTCGGGACTAGGGAATGTATCTCGTCAATGCGGTTAGTGACATACACTGGTAATTTCTTTTAATATTAATCTAGTGTAGGTTAATCTGACTGTCACTCCACACATAGGTTTCAGAGATATGAAGTTTTTCCTTAACCCTTCCTCCCCGGGTGTCATTTTAATATGACACCACGAAATAAGGGCTGGTACCCGGGTGTACTTTCAGGATATAGTAAGCTTGAAAGCCTACTCAGCTTGGTCTGAACGCCGTGCGTCCGACGCATGTAAACAAAGCCGATTGTTGCGTCACCGCACCTCCGAAAACAAGAAGGAGAAGACTCTTTTGTTAATAATAATAATAATAATAATAATCGGTTTATTTCAAGCCGGCAGCCAATGGAGCTGAAAATACACAGACTTAACCTAGATCTTATCCTAATGGATCAACAGACTTATCCTGGCAGCTAACGAGAGCGCCTACATACTCCCGAGGGAGTAGGACGTGGGCAGGAGACTTTGTGGGTCCCCCGAGACGATCCGCCCAGATCTCGCCTTCACGGCCAGGGAAAGTTTTGAGCGAACTTTCCCTGCTGGCGCGTGGGATCGAACCCCCGACACCAGAGCTAGCACTACCAATACAGAGTACTAAGCGCGCTCGGCCACCGTGACCGAATGTTATTGTATGTCTGTATGTCGTTGTTTCAGTAGTGAAAAGATCGTCATATTGCTAACATCGCCTGAAAATGCTCTCCACTAAAATCGTCATCACAACTGAACCAGTTGACTTAAAGAGCTCTACTCAATGCCAGTCTACAGATTGGAAACCGCACTACATTTATAAATGCGTGGGAAATTTCTAGCAGTTAAAATTAACCAAAATACGGTAGCCTAGGCCTAGACGTTTTTCGCCCAGATCGCCCGGATACGCCGCACTGTCATTAGGAGAGCTAGCCCGGGCCACGAGGGTTAAAGGCCACCTCAATAAAGCTTACAACTCTCGCGGCAAGCAAAACTGCAGTTAATTCCAATTTAGGGATGGAAAGGGACTTCATTGGCGCTACTTTAACTTTTGCCATGACCAAATGGCTGCCCTCCGAATCAATCAGATACAAAGCAGTCCCGTGTGCAAGACTGTTGGCATCAGAGAATGCTTGTAGGGATACAGTATGGCCGGACCCGACTCTCCGAGCGAACCTATTACTACTACAGAGCATCAGATTATCTACAATTCCGTGTTCAAGTCATCAGAAAGAAACAAGTCAAGAATGTTGGGCCGATCTCCGAGGCGATCCGGGATACGGGAGGGTTGCTGAATCAACTGCTCTAGGTCATTTAGGATAGAAAAGACGTAGGCTTGTTCACTAGGTTGGTCTGGTCAGTAGTAAGAGAGGAGAACCATTGGCGGTGTTGAATATTGAAATCTCCCAAGATGGAGATTTTTTGAGAAAGGAGAAATGGATAGAATGTGTACCACTTTAGAGTATAGATAGTCAAAGAATTTGGGAAAGTTGGTATAGTTAGGGGAAAGATAGACAGTACAGAAATATAAAGTATGAGAATGACAGGATAGTTTGAGCCATAAAGTTGAGAATTCAGAGTCGAAATCGGGAACACGAGAGCAAGTGAGTTCGTTGTGCACATATGCACAACATTCGCCTTTGGCTTTTTAAACTAGAATAGAGAAAGTAGGAGGATATATATATATATATATATATATATATATATATATATATATATATATATATATATATATATATATATATATATATTTATAAAGTGCTCCTCTTCATGTGGTGTTTATATTCATTTATTGTGTTATGTTTGTCTTTCCCTTTTACCTATCTATCAATTGCCTGATGCATTATTCCCTTCACGAAGGTAGCCATATATCGTATCGTATATAATGTCCAAGCGAGGACGTATCCCCTGAGAGAAGGTCAACCCGTGCCAGTTTATTGAAGGGTTGACCACTCAATTTATTAGTCTATTCGACTCCGAGGCCTTCTATGTAGCATTTTAGCGCTATTTTTCTACAGTGGTGAGCAGCTAGATCATCCACTAACCTGCTTCACCCATAGGTAAGCACCCAGATTATTATAAGGTTGTTTCCCCTAAATGGGTTGCCAATCAAGGTAAACCAGTCTCATCCACCTGTTTTATATTATACTATATGTCGTTCTCTCTTCACTGTGCATAACATTATTGTGTTATGAATCTCTTAGGTATCATTATTATGTTTTTGGTATTTATTTTCTCATTACGTTTCTTAACCCACTGAAACCCAGCTAGTTTAGATTAAATGTACACTGAGAGACCAGCAGATTTGTATTTATTTATTTTTTTTTAAATAGCTTAAATAGGTGAGAAATGAAGAATAACACACAAAAAACACTCACCTCGGTAAATTTGGGGTCCTATGGGGGAGGGGGGGTGGGGGTGGCAACCTCAGCCATCAGCTGATGACGGGCGCCCTTCTAGCTTCCTGCCCGCACCACCACAGCTGAGTGCGGCAGCATGGTAGATGTACGATGCGTCCAGTTTTCGAGTGACGGTTACTTACACCACCCGAGCATCATGTGTGCCTTCATAGTTCAAATATTAGCAAACATGTATCACATATTGTCATTGTAAGTGAAGTTACAGTGTGATAAGTGCATAGATTCAAGTTTTATAAGTGTCGAGGGTGTGGCAAGATTCCCACGCGTCGTGGTTACCATGACGACTGGCGGGCTGGTGGCCACCTTGTTCATGGACTCACGCACGTACACTCTGCCAGCTGAATGACACCCGAATTCCCCTTCACTCACTCTCACTTTTATTATGCCTCTCTCACGTACTCTGTTTATTGATTTTATACTTCACTGTATATTTTATAGTTAGAATATGAGTGTTACACATTGTTTTAGGCACCTTTGACTTAGAAATATGGGTTTTGACGTATTCTTAGTGGGGAGACAGGTGAGGTGGTGGTGAAGGCAGGGGGAGTGGGGGAGGACCAGTGTACACAAAAGCCTAAACTTGCTCTGTACGTGCAACATGACACACTATCTCGTCTCTTCTTACCCCTACCATGACCTGGCGGAATTTTGAGGAATGCCGTGGGGTCTGAGTCATCCTCCTCCTCCTCTTCCCCACTTGGTGGGGAGTCAACTATGTTATAGGAAGCGTTAGGGGAGCGATAAACATAGCAAGGCAACGAGGTAAACAAGGCAACTGGGCTGGGAGATGGGTGGGAGGCCGCCCAGTCCTTCCACTCCCGCGCTCTCTCTCCCCACTCCCCACCGCGGCGGGACTTGGGTATTGCCAATTGATAAGTATTGCCACTGTTGGGCAACATCATAAGGTATATCCCATATGAATTTGAACCCTCTAGCTACCATAGGATAAGAATAAATAAGCACAAAAGTGGCGGTGAGATAAGTGGGTAAACTGGCTTTCCCCATCCGCCCTTACTCACCCGCGCAGATGGGCTACGGGGTTGCCGCGTACCGCCACTGTTCTGCAACATCATAAGGTAGATTCCCATACCATCCTCAAGCCTCTAGCTACCATAGGACAAGAGTAAATCGTTTTGAAGTAGCGGACGCAACGTATATGGCGGTGGGGTCCCGTGGGTTAAGCCTCTTTCATACATATACGAGTTGTTGCCGTGGCAACATCGGGTGTTGACGGAGCGGCAGCGGGGGATTTGAAAAAACTTGTTAATTTTCCCGATGCACTCAGATGCCACCACGTGTATACCGATGTAACCCGATGCCTACATTGACGTCCACAAGGTAATTACACGACATCAATACGTGGTACCCGAAGCAAACACGCCGCTCCCCGATATCCCACAAACACGTGGCTGATTGCAACACGTTTTACCACGCTGTCATCATCGGACCACATCGGGTCCAAAATCGTGCATGTGTGAAAGTACCTTTAGTCACCAATTGTTCACAAATATCCAGGTCCATTCACTTCCTCACTCGACTACTCTCTTTTATTTACAAACGTTAATCGAGTTTTACGTGAAATGTATTCCTTTACTCCCCTCCAATCAATATGGCATTGTTTGTGGTAACCCAGATTCGAATCCTGGTAGGATCACATGCTTTCAATAATTTCTTTGGGAGGTGTTTGGTGTGTAGAGTGAAATTAATAAATTAGATTATCAATAGGTTCAAGAATATTTCGTAGCGAGGTCGGTCTATATGACCTGTGCCCCATGAATATTCTTTCCTTTCGCCAAAGCATTAGGCTATTCATAGAGCAGGTGGGGATAGTACATGAATAAATGATTATTCAGTATTCGTTAAATAGTGGTCATGTGCTATACTTATAACTGCCTTGATGGTGTAATGGTTAGAGTGTTAACTATTTGTGTGTGGTAACCCAAGTTCGAATCCCGGTAGGATCACATGCTTTTATTAATTTCTTTGGGAGGTGTTTGGTGTGTGGAGTGAAATAAATAAATTAGAATATCAATATGTTCAAAAATATTTCGTAGCGAGGTCGGCACCATGAATATTCTTTCCTTTCGGGTAAGCATTAGACTATTCATAGAGCAGGTGGGGACAGAACATGATTAGATTAATATCAAGTATTCGATCAATGAATATGAATCGTGGTCATGTGCTGTACTTATAACTGTCTTGATGGTGTAATGGTTAGCGTTTAAAATGTGTATGTGCTAATCCAGGTTCGAATCCCGGTAGGATCCGATGCTTTCATAAATTTCTTTGGGAGGTGTTTGTTGTGAGGAGTGAAATTAATAAATGATATTCGATTTACACTATCACCTTCTTCCTCTAAGTACACACCATCTCTCTCTCTCTCTCTCTCTCTCTCTCTCTCTCTCTCTCTCTCTCTCTCACTATGTATTCCTTTCATTGTCAACTACGTTATGTGACTTCATAATGTTCCTCCTTCACTTTCATATATCGTATTATTTATACCCATTACTTTCTTTACTACCAGGATTTATTGGTATTTGTTCTACTTCATTTAGGTCGTTTTATATACCTCTATTCCATCTTTGTGTTTTCATGCCTCTTTATTCCTCTGATACATTGGCGCTATTTTTGCTTTATTCTAGATAGTATTTGATTGAGTTTAATCAACCCAGAAATAATGTCTAGGATCAAAGGTGTAAACACACTGCCGGTAGCAGATTATATTTGTCGAATGATAGCCAGAATGAAAGGAATTGGCATGTAATCGTAATCGTACAGAATAGGTTAAATTTCAGTCACCATATTTCATCTTGTCGTAAAACTGCCTTATTCCTGCTGATGATACGTTTAAACTCTAGTATCCATCTTACTTAATCAGACAGTAACAGTAATACAGTAACAGTAATAAAATTATAATTAAAATTTAATTATAATTTTATTACTGTTACTGTATTACTGTATTACCCTGGAGGACAAGGGGCGAATGCGCCACCATGAGCAAAATTGAGTTAGGACTGGTTCCCGATAGATGGAAGCACTGAAAATCACGTGGTGAAGAACGTTTTGCAATTCCCACCCATGCGGGCTCAGTACCCTAGGTTCTAAATCCCTTGTTGCAACCTTGTGTAGCGGCGGAGGAGGTATGGATTGTAGGGGGCGAATGTTCCAGCGCACTCAAGCCAATGAGCGGCCGGCTAGCTTTCCCTGAGTTAAAGGCCCGCCTCCCGGCCAATCACACACACGTTTGCACCCTATGTCTAGCCAGTCACCCCGCCAAGAGCGTCTGTGGAGCGTCCATTATTATTCTCTGCGTTATTATTGTGTTTTCGTAGTGATATACTCAGTGAAATGGCGTCTATTGCCAACCAAAATACTCGCCAAACCCCCCGTTCATACCGTCGCGGAAGAGACGGCCAGAGAAGTGGAATAAATCTCAAAAGAAGGCAAAAAGAGACAGTGGTGAACAGTATGTAAACAGGGCTGGTGTGACTGTGAACAAGAAGGTTGTGGGGGCCCCTTGTGGCTGTAGAAATAAGTGTTTTGAGAAAGTGGGAGTGGATAATGTTAACATAGTATTCGAGGCCTATTGGGCAATGAATAGCCATGACTTTCAGTCACAATACATAAATTCGAGGGTCCACATCAATGACATAATAAGGCCGAGAGTGAAAGGACGTGAGAGTAGAAAAAAACAGGGGAAAAGGCACACTGTGGTGGTTGGTAATGTAACTATTGATGTCTGTTTCAAGGAATTTTTAAGCATTCATGCCATAACTGATAAGTGTGTGCGTAACGTGTTAGCCAAGGCACAAGTTTCCCCCATTGGTACCCCAGGCCCTGATCAACGTGGACGCCAGGAACCTCCAAACAAAACACCTGCTGAGCTACTGGAAATGGTAGAGAAGTTCTGTCAGGAAATTCCTACTTGCCAGTCCCACTACTCAAGAGCCAAAAACCTGGAAAAAGTTTACCTGCCCCCGGGGTCTACCTGGACTGGTCTCTATGAGGCTTTCCAAGAAGAGTTGGAGAAGAAGGGCGTGGACCGTCATGCCATAACTGAATCCCAGTTTATTGACAAAGTATGGGAATACAAGATCAGCATTACTGCTCCCAAATCAGACACCTGCTCTACCTGTGACACATTGAAGGTCAAGTTAGATGGACTGGATCCAATGATTGACAGCGACAGGATAGCGGCACTTAACATGAAGAGGCATGAGCACCAGTCCCTCGCCCGGGTTTGCAGGAATTTCCTTGACATCTACCAGAAAGATGACACACCAGGACTGTTTGCCATCTCTGTCGACCTGCAGCAAACCTTGTCAACTCCACGACTGACAACAGGTGCCCAGTACTACATGTGCAAAATGTGGACATACAATCTGGGCATCCATGACCTCAAAGGGAACCGTCCATATTTCTATGTGTGGAATGAGAGTGAGGCCAGGCGAGGCTCGTGTGAGGTGGCCAGCTGTCTGCTGCATTTCATTAAAAACTACGTGCCCGATGACATTCACCGTTTCATAGTGTTCAGTGACAACTGTGCGGGTCAAAATAAAAACATAAACCTAGTGCTGTTATACCTCCGTTTGATCCACTCCAACACTTTCTCTGGAATTACTCACTACTACCTTGAGCCAGGGCACAGCTTCCTGCCCTGCGATCGTGATTTCGGCTCCTTTGAGAATCACCTGAGGGGCAAGCAGGTGTACACAACTGCCCACTACACACACTAAATGAAGTCCTGTCGCAAGAAGAATCCAGTGACCGTAGTCCGGATGACCGCTGAGGACTTCCTCGACTTCGAGCTACTCCAACAGCACACATCCAAGGCCCGGCAGTCGTCAGCAGGCTTCAAGGCTGCCAAGCGTATTATGGCATCCAATGGTTACCTGCAAGGTGTCAAGGTGTGTGGTGGCTACAGTGATGCCTTTCATGATATAAAAGAGTTTAAGCTACAGAAGGGCAGGTCGGAGGAGCACGACCCTGCATTCAACCTCGCACAGGTACACCTTCCAACGAAGTACCCCACAGGTGTTGCTATGAACCGGAAGAAGCTCAAACACCTCAAGGAGCTTATTGATTACATCCCTCTGGCCTACTCACCTATGTACACCGCCCTGTTTAGAGCCCAAGAAAACATGGCAGAAGACATCCTTCTACGACCACTGGTTCTCTTGCAACGATCATGCAACACGAGTGCAAAACCCCTAAAATAAGGTAATTTCCTTACATAATTCCCTGTGTAGCGAGTAAGAGAGGGTGGAGGAGAGTGTAATAAATTTCAGTCGACCCACGGCGGTGGTGGCGAGCGGTCAGGCGGGAATCTATGCTCCTCGCACTGCTCAGCTCTCTCTCAGAGCACATTTCGTGCTCAAAATTGCACTCGACATCTGGCGAGGCCCGCATATGGGCACGTTTTCTTTAACTCGACATATGTTGCGCGCCGATGGTTAAGGGTTAAGCACCCGACAGTTTTTCAGAAACGATATGATAAAGTGTGAATTCAATTGGGTAAATATAATAACAATACAGTACTAATGAAATAATGTATTAATTTACAAATGCAGTCATCCGTGGGTTTCGTGCAAGTTGTTTGTCTACGCGAACTTTAAAAGAATCAACGATGTTACAGTCTATAACATATCAGGGAAGCCCATTCCATAGATTGACAACTCGATTAAAAAAGACATTTTTAGATTCATGCGAGTTAAATAATTGACCAATTATTTTGTACCTATTTTCCCTTGAGTAATTTGACTGGTCATTTGTACTGAACTTAATGAAGTTATAATTATCAATGCTTTTGATGATCTTGAAAACTTAAATTAAGTCACCTCTTAATATCCGCTGTGTTAAGAGGAAAACTACTAAATTCCTCAAGACGCTCCTCATATGGTTTGCCCTCAAACTCGGTACAATTTTGGTAACTCTACGCTTAACCTCTGGGCTGTGCAGCCCCTGCAGTATACACCATACCCCTGTGCATAAGTATTATGACTCTTGCCTCACTAAAATCGTGAATTTACCATAAATATAATTATCTCCTTGCGACATATATGACACGATCGCGTCATATGAATAAGTCCACGAAAAACTCATATGACACGATCGCGTCATATGGACTTATCTCTATACCTCTCCAATAAGTTTATGACGCAATTTTGCGTCATATGAGCTCAGTAAGTCCGATAAGTTACCATACGATAAAACCGTTGGTGGCAACCTCAGCCTCCTGCGATAATTCTAACGGCCGCAGTGTTGTTGTGAGTGTAGTGCGAGGCAGTGGCAATGATCCTGGGGCTCCCGCCTCCTCGGACTTACTGGAACATTATATGTCTGGGGGAGTTAATACTTATCCATATGCGCCTATTATACGTTTAATATGAAGATAGTAACATGTGACAACAATAAAACAAGTGGGAATAGTGTTTATATGGTAAAAATTGCAAATAAACATGGAGCGGCCCATTCATGAAATGTGGAGCACAGTGAGGCAACCCCTTCTCTCGCGAGCTCTGGAGCATGACTTAAAGCCTCACCCCACCATCTACCTCTGCCAACACACTCGCTAGGCACATAACCACACCCTGCAACCGGCTTTGCGACACAAAAATAAACCAAAGAATAAGGGAATAACAGGGAAAATGGATGATAATTGAAGGGGGGGAAAGGGGGGAAGGAGGGGACTTTTACATATGTGGAGAAGAGATATGAGGTATGGAGGGATTTTTTTTTTTTAAAGTGCTACTGGGGCCTTTTTTTTTAAGCCTAGGATCTTAAGATTCTCCCCGCAGTCGCCCAGTAAAACCTCTTAAGAGTCTCCCTGCAGCTCCCGGGTTAACTCGCTCCAGTTTGTCTAAAAAAAAAATTGTAGTAGGGGCACCAGGACTGAACACAATATTCCATAAGTGGACGGACTAAGTGAGGATTACATCCTTGGATTTATGCTCAAAAGGTCTGCCTATAAACCTATAATTTAGTTTGCTTTCTTAACAACTTCTGTACATTGTTGACTAGGTTTTAGGTTACTCAATATTGACACTCCCAATTCCGTATTTAAGAAACCAGATTGCATGTAGGATAACTTAATCATCTACAAATATGGTGGTGTGATACCTTAAATGCTCAAATCGAATATGGACCACAAAGGTCACTCAACCCACTACAAGCCTAATTGGCCGTGAACCCAACACGAACTCTCGGTCCATATGTGCCGACTGTTCAGCTATAATGGCCTCAGACTAAACAACGCGTTTAGCCATATGCGTAGGCTCGACCCAAATCAGCCACAGATGAATAACAGTCAAACAAATGGCTCAATTAAGCAATGTTCGTTCTTTCCAGTAAATAATACTGCATAGGTTTTCCGATATTGAAAACAAATGGTAGGCATGCAGCATCCAACCTAGGAAAAACTGTAGTGTGAAAGTGCGACCAATGGCTATGATCCTAACCAGAAGTTGTACAAACACAAAACAAAATACAATATTTGATTGCACTAACAGATAATCACCATAGTAATCTGAGTGTCGGCCACTTCCTAATGCAATCAGTTGTGTTTCCTGCTATTTATTCCGTACCCGGTTCCCTCCCCTTGGTGCTAATTGTGGTCATTATCGTGGGAGAGTATGGCCATTAGTTATTTTGCCTGGTAGTGGTGGTGGTGGTGGTGGTGTCTTGGGAGTGAGGGCCTGTCGCAAAGTTAATGCCGCTCCACACAGTAATAATATATTATGTCCACCAGCTATGATTAACTTGTTATTATTTAAAGCATGACGTGTGGCATTTTAACAAAATATCAATATGTTCCAGTTAAATTAAAGGGGGTATGCCAGAATATATGCGATTGTTATGGTGATCTGCTATTACGAAAGTGACTTTGTGACGTAAGATGTATGGTTTGTACAAGGAATATCAATAAGGCAAGACTGTAATATACAGTGTGTGGTGCATTGGTGGAAAGGTCATAACTTCAGGACTGACACAAATGGGTACTTAAGGCTAATATTGTTTTGTGCAGGTATGCTTGCTTCTCAACGATTATAGAGATACGAATACTTCATTAATTATGGCCATGGGGAAGCCAATGTGAGTGGTGTAGCCACAGAATACCAAAGAGGGTTAATTGTCCACTTCCACCACCCTCTTTTTCCGCCATATGGATTGTGTAACTTGTTCACAGGCACCTGTTAGCGGAAGTTATGTTGCCACCCTTCTATAGAGGACGTAACGTGTCCTTATACTTTACGGTGGCAGAACACCATATGTCCACTTTAGTAGGGTAGTAACACAAACTGTATTTTTATATATGATATTATACTTCTGTTAACTAAATGGTTACTGTGAGTCGGACATAACTCTACCCTCCTTCTTCCAGAGCCCCTAAATAATATTAATGACTTGTGATAATGAGTCTTGGTTGTGAAAAAACTTTGTCGACTTCTGGTTATAGACAAAGGGGGAATCTATAACTGCTTCCCAGTGGTTCCCTTAAGTAATATATTATGGTGGGCAACTATGGTACCACATATAGAGAGATTATGGACACAATCATTCGATTAATATTAGTGTGTGTGGGATGATTTGAACTTGCTGTGTGACTTTGTAATGTGTACCAGTCAAACCATAGTTGACTGAAGAAGCATTGTGTGTGTAATGGTGTGTAGGGTGGTGCCTCAAACACCAGGGAAAGTGTTGTAAGTCTGTAAAAGAACGAACGATTCAGATGATATTGTGTACGTTGGTGTTGAAGACTATATTACTGGGGTTAATGTACTGGCATGTAAGATAGATAGATAGAGAGAGAGATTTACTCTCCGTGTGCTTTCTGTTCTAAAATCCTAAAATGTTAAAATTTAACATTGAAATCAATAATATCATGTTGATTTAACAATGTCACCTTTATTTATTGTCTTTGTTGTATGTATTATTTAAGTTATTAATAGTAGTAGTAATAGTATATGTTTTAGTTTGAGTGCACACGCACACCTACTCACACATTCCTGGTACAATTGTCCATCCTCCCCTGGGTATACGCTATACATAAACAAACACCCACACATTCCTGGTACAACTGTCCATCCTCCCCTGGGTATACCCTATACATTAACAAACACCCACACATTCCTGGTGCAACTGTCCATCCTCCCCTGGGTATACACTATACATTAACAAACACCCACACATTCCTGGTACAACTGTCCATCCTCCCCTGGGTATACCCTATACATTAACAAACACCCACACATTCCTGGTACAACTGTCCATCCTTCCCTGGGTATACACTATACATTAACAAACACCCACACATTCCTGGTACAACTGACCATCCTCCCCTGGGTATAATCTCTGACTGGCAATCTTGTAAGTGGTGACCCACGAGGTAAAGCTAACCTTCTTGCGGATATTTTCTCCACCAACTCAACCTTAGATGAAATAAATCAAGATGTCCCTGTACTTAATTTTGATTCGCCTGAAATTCCCTCACTTAAGATCCACACCAGACATGTCAAAATTATTTTGCAGAATCTCTCAGTAGATATGGCTCCTGGTCCAGATGAAATTCCTCCAATAGTACTTAGGAATTGCTCCTTGGTGCTCGCTCCTGTATTGGCAAAATTGTTCCGTCTGTGTACTCATATCTCATGCTTCCCAGTACCCTGGACAGAAGCAAACATCCATCCAGTTCCTAAAAAAGGTGCCTCTTCAGATCCATCAAACTACAGACCAATAGCTATAACTTCCACTCTTGGTAAAGTCTTTGAAATTATATTAAATAATCACATAATTAAGCATCTTGAGAATAATAAATTAATCAGTGATAGGCAAACTGGTTTTAGACGATGTCGATCAACTGCAGACATTCTTTGCCTTCTTACGCATCAAATCAACCAAGCTACAAACCAATATGGTGAAACACATACAATAGCACTGGATATATCAGAGGCATTTGATAGAGTCTGGCATCAATACTTATTGTCGAAGATGTCACACTAGGGCCTTGCATCATTAGTTCAACTAATTTTTTCTTATCTTCATAACAGAAAAATATGTGTAATGGTAGATGGCCTTTATTCTCAATTTCACTCAATAAATGCTGGTGTTCCCCAGGGATCAGTTTTGGCCCCAACTCTGTTCCTCTTTCATATCAATGATCTCATATCTACCACTCATAATCCAATACATTCCTACGCAGATGACTCAACGCTCCACAGTTCCTTCACATTTACCAATTCTTTCACCCAACCCGATCTTATAAATTCAAAAATAAACAATGCAGTTTCACTGAAGCAGGACCTTTCTAGAATTAATGAATGGGGACAAAAGAATCTAGTTACCTTTAATGCACAGAAAACCAAGTACATTCAATTTTCTAACCGACAGAATCTCACTGACTCCCATATATTTTTTAATGATGTAAATATTCCCACTTCCCCTAGTATTGACATTCTTGGTGTAACATTAACTACTAACTTGAGCTGGACACATTATGTTAGAAGCATTGCTAAGAATGCCTCTAAAAAACTGGGACTCCTGTACAGAGTTCGAGAATTCTTCACTGACGAGCAGTTGGCCGTAATATATAAAAGTCATGTGCGTTCTCAGATGGATTTCTGTTCACCTCTGTGGACTGGAAGTGGCGTGGTTGCATTGAGGCAGTTGGACAAAATTCAAAATAAAGATATTAGATTAATCAATAACCCTGCAATCACACAGGACCTTCCTACATTATCCATACGAAGAAACGTTGCATCCCTTGCATTATTCTAGAGATATTTTCACAACAATTGTTCGGAGGAACTTGCTTCAATTGTGCCGCCTCTCCACATCTTTCCCCGTAGAACTAGGGCAGCTGAGAGCGCCCATGAATTTACTCTTTCTCCTCCACAATGCAGAACTTCTGCTTATCAAAATTCATTTATCCCTAGAACTACTACTCTTTGGAATTCACTTCCCTCGAGTTGCTTTCCACAAACTTACAATCTACAAAAGTTTAAATCCAGTTGCTACAAATATTTTATGAATGGAGGATGCCTTTAGGCACATGGACCTTTTTGTTTTATCTGTGTTTTTCCTTCCTCCGTTCATTGTCTCAAAAAAAAATAAAAAATAAAAAAAATACACAATACATTAACAAACACCCACACATTCCTGGAACAACTGACCATCCTCTCCTGGGTATACCCTATACATCAACAAACACCCACACATTCCTGGTACAACTGTCCATCCTTCACTGGGTATACCCTATACATTAACAAACACCCACACATTCCTGGTACAACTGTCCATCCTCCCCTGGGTATACCCTATACATTAACAAACACCCACACATTCCTGGAACAACTGTCCATCCTCCTCTGGGTATACCCTATACATTAACAAACACCCACACATTCCTGGTACAACTGTCCATCCTCCCCTGGGTATACCCTATACATTAACAAACACCCACACATTCCTGGAACAACTGTCCATCCTCCCCTGGGTATACCCTATACATTAACAAACACCCACACATTCCTGGTACAACTGTCCATCCTCCCCTGGGTATACACAATACATTAACAAACACCCACACATTCCTGGTACAACTGTCCATCCTCCCCTGGGTATACACTATACATTAACAAACACCCACACATTCCTGGTACAACTGTCCATCCTCCCCTGGGTATGCACTATACATTAACAAACACCCACACATTCCTGGTACAACTGTCCATCCTCCCCTGGGTATGCACTATACATTAACAAACACCCACACATTCCTGGTACAACTCTCCATCCTCCCCTGGGTATACACCATACATTAACAAACACCCACACATTCCTGGTACAACTTTCCATCCTCCCCTGGGTATACACAATACATTAACAAACACCCACACATTCCTGGTCCAACTTTCCATCCTCCCCTGGGTATACACAATACATTAAATTACATTTTCCAAGTTTCGTTATATTGAGGTACCTCCCATGTAGTTTAAACTGAAAATGTAGTATAGGCTAACTACTGACAAATTGCATTGTAAAATGAAACAGTCATTACACTTATTTGTCACCTTACTGGTAGTTTACTATAGGGAAAAACAGATTAATCACACATAGATACCAATATATAGTTAGTTATAGGTAAAAATGACAAATGATGTACGATTTAGACAAGGTAATTCTGGAGTAATTTCAATTGAAAACTGAGGTAAACTCTTACAGTTTAAGGTAATTTTCCACATATTCTAGGGTAATTCCAATATTCCATTCTGAGAGCCCTGGTCAAACAGCCCGGCAGATTTGTAACTGTCATGGCCGCTTGTGCAGGTTGTAGTTTCTCCTGTCAGAAATTGGGGGACATTTTGCGAAACAAGAGAGTGGAGGAGACAATAGAACATAATTATAGTGACAGAGTGCCAGGGGTATGCAGAGGAGAGAGATGGGTTGGAAAATGAGTTGAAACGGGTGGTAGGGGAGAGGGAATGGGAAGAACAGAAAGAGGAGGAGGATGAGGGTGTAAAATTTGTGTTATGTCTCGGGAAAGAAGAGGGGGTAGGTGGGGAAATGGGGAAAAGAATGAAGGTAGTGAAAAGATTCCTGGAGCAGGTGTGGCAGAAGAGAACACGGAATAGAATAGAATAGGGTGAGGGGGGAGAAGGGGACCAGAGCGGGGGAGGAAGAAAAATTAGATTAAATAGTAGAGAGGGGAAAAGTTAAATAAAGGTAAGGAGAGAACAAGATATTGGGGGGTGGAGGAGGGGGTAAAATAAGGAGAGGAGAGTTCTGCTTAAGCTATATACTTCAATTCTTTTTCTTTAACTATCCTTTCTACGACTACATAATTATTTTCTAAACTAATTCTTAAATCTAGCTCTAGCTGTTTCTGGAGAAGTCACTGGTGCATAGGTGAGCTGGCTTTGAAAAGGGACAGCAACTCCACAAAAAGAAGAAGAAGAAGAAGAAGGAAGCTACATGGGATTTTCTTGTTCAGCATAAGTTAGTCTTGGCAACTGGTAAGTGTAGTACATGTGGCAGTGAATTGCAAGTGAGTGAAAATAGACAACAAAAGAAGTTTAGATGTGACAAACGGAATAAAGAATACGTTCACCATGCACTCAGGAAATCACGATGTAGGTATAATGTTAGTGCTGTGAAAGACACATTCTTTGAAAATGCCCACATCCCTATTCCCAAAGTCCTCAATATTGTGTATTGGTTCTGCATAAACAAATTACATTATCAAGATGTAGTCCTTCAGTGCGATGTTGGCCTCAGTACGTTAGTTGACTGGTATTAATACACCAACAATCTGTCTAAAGATGTAAAATAGCGGGGGTGTGGGGGCAGCAGCCCCCACTCATAATACTAGGTTAGGTTAGGTAAGGTTGTTAGGTTAGGCTAATGTCCTTTCAAAGGGGTATAGGCACCCATAATACCAAAAAGATGTCAAATAGCGGGGGTGTGGGGGCGGCAGCCCCCACCCATAATACTAGGTTAGGTTAGGTAAGGTTGTTAGGTTAGGCTAATGTCCTTTCAAAGGGGTATAGGCACCCATAATACTAGGTTAGGTTAGGTTAGGCTAATGTCCTTTCAAAGGGCTATAGGCACCCATAATACTAGGTTAGGTTAGGTAAGGTTGTTAGGTTAGGCTAATGTCCTTTCAAAGGGGTATACGATAGTAAACACTAGGATAGCCTATACCTGGTCAGAGGGAAGAAGAAGAGTCCTGGTGTAATCTCCTTGAATGTTACCATAAAAAGTGACCCTTTGTGTCTCTGATATTAATGCAAAATCCGAGCCAACTTTGGACAAAACTTTGCTTGCATATTTTCAAAGTTACCTTTTGTGTCTATGAAATTATGGAAACTCCGAGCCAACTTTGGACAAAACTTGGCTCAGATTTTTAGAAAATGCTCTTTTGAGTCTCTGAAATTATGGACAATCCGAGCCAACTTTCGACAAAACTTGGCTCGGATTTTTAGAAAATGCTCTTTTGAGTGTCTGAAATTATGCAAAATCCGAGCCAACTTTCGCCAAACTTGGCTCGGATTTTTAGAAAAAGATCTTTTGAGTCTCTGAAATTATTGAAAATCCGAGCCAACTTTCGACAAAACTTGGCTCGGATTTTTAGAAAATGCTCTTTTGAGTGTCTGAAATTATGCAAAATCCGAGCCAAGTTTCGACAAAACTTGGCTCGGATTTTTAGAAAATGCTCTTTTGAGTCTCTGAAATTATTGAAAATCCGAGCCAAGTTTCGACAGAACTTGGCTCGGATTTCGGAAAAGTGGCATTTTTGGCATTTCACACATTCCTATACTTCATTATTTTACTATATTACTTTAACCCCACATTTTCCCTGATCTTCATAGCCCTCCCCACTATCGGGGGGAGTTGTCTTAAGATTGTTGGATAATGGGGTTATATAGGGTTTCTCCCACAGTGGAATTATAACTAATAGCATCAAAACTACCATTGCCAAAAAAAATTGGCCAAACAAACTCTCAAATAAGGCTGCGAGTCTTTTCAAGAAAATTACCCATGAATCAATTCTTCATTCATTCTATGAACAACATTATTTATAATTTTTCCCTCCAAGAATATATTTGTGTCATCGGCAAAAAGGATTGGCAATAAAGTTTGTGATGCATTAGTTATGTCATTGACATAAATTAAAAACAAAAGAGGCCCCAAAATTGATCCCTGTGGTACTCCGCACTTAATATATTGAGAGGAAGATGTTATACCATTATATTTTACACATTGCGACCTATTTGATAAATAACTTACAAACCATTGCTGTGCAATACCACGTATTCCATATGAATATAATTTATCTAGTAAAATCGAATGGTTAACGGTGTCAAACGCTTTACTAAAATCTAAGAACAATCCCAACACAATATTACCACTATCTAGTGCATTTACTATTTTATCAATCAGTGTAAAAGCTAAATTTGTTCCATAACCTGACCTAAACCCAAACTGGAGATTATACAAAACATTATTTTTATTAAGAAATGAGACTACCCTTTTATACATTATCCTTTCAAAAACCTTTGAAAATACAGGCAAAATTTATATTGGTCTATAATTATTCAATAACGTTTCATTACCTCCTTTATGAAGAGATATAACTGAAGCAATTTTTAATTCTTTGGGAAAGGTTCCTTGAGTTAAAGACAAATTAAGTATGTACGTCAGTACATCACTTATTACTAAGTATGTTTCTTTGACAACTCTGGCTGTAATATTATCCCAACCAGGACATTTATTTTGTAAGGATAAAATTGTGGTATTGACTTCCTGAGATGTTACAGGTGACACAAATATAGAAGCATTGTTATTAGCAGGTAAATAATGTTGATAATTGTTATTGCTCGTCGGAATATTCTCACTTAGGCTCTGCCCAATGTTGACGAAGAAATCATTAAGACATTCGGCTATGTTTTTGTCATCATTCACCATCTCACCATTTACCATAAATGTATTTGTTTTCTTAGTTTCTTTTGTTTATTTATTACTTCCTTAATTATATTCCAACATTTCTTCACATTGTGACTGTTATCCTTAAATAATTTGTCATAATGATCACTCTCAGCTTTTCTCATTATTTTCTGTAGAGTTTTCTTATATACCTCATATTTATTTGTATTATAAACATATGGTCTTTTAATTGAAATTATATAAAGTTTATTTTTAATCTTTATAGAATTTCTCAATGACTCCGTCAACCATGTTTTTTTATGACGATAGTTAGGTGTCATTGTTACAAGTGGAAAGGATTCATTGAAGCATTTACAATACAACTGATGAAACTTTGAAAATGCTTCCTGACATGTATCAATATTCAACTTGGGAGAATATGAACCCTTAAATATTGCTAAACCAGCGGATCAGGACATTCAAGTATGAAGTCCCATTTGAAAAGCCCAGTCTCTTGACTCTTGGTGTGTATAAGCACATTATCTCTATCTCTCTCGCTCCCCCCCCCCCTCTCTCTCTCTCTCTCTCTCTCTCTATCTCTCTTTCTCTCTATCTATCTCTCTCTCTCAGAAAATGGCAGATGCCCTATAATGTAAGCAAATGTCAGATACTACAAATAGGCTCCCAAAAACAATAAATGCGAATATCACATGAATGGTGAAAAGGTAGAGCGTAAGACAGATAAATGACCAAGAAGTGTTTATAAACGGAAATCTAATATACACAGGTCAATGCAATGCACCGCAGCAGCTAACGAAGCAAACAGAGCACTAGGATTCATTACAAGAAATGTTCATTGTCATAGTAAAGACATAGTTAAACCACTATACAAAAGTATTGTGAGGCCGTATCTGGAGTATGTTGTGCAGTTTTGGTTGCCCTACTTAATAACAAACACATTTAAATTCGAATCCGTTCAGTGCAGAACAACAAGATTGATCCCACCCCTTAAAAATAAACAACACCATGAGAGATTAAGGGAACTTGGATGATCTATTTTCGGTAAATAAAGGAGAATAAGTGGGCAGCTGAGAAGTTGGTCTGGAGTAGGAAATGATTACTGATAAGAAGACCTGGCAGTGATGAACACTGTTTGCAATTGAAGAGAGCAGAAACAAAAGAGTTGAAGGTATGCATAACATATCCGTTCCATTTCTAGCTATTCAATAAATTCCTTCAAGCGATATCTAAACCCTGCAAGGTTATTCACTTCTGTGTTCATGTACGGCAAATTACGGGCGTGAGCGGAGGGAGGGGGGATAAAGAGAGAGAGTGATAGAGAACATTCACATTTGCTATCCTTTCCTTCCACTTTCTCTTACTCTTAGGGTTGCTATCTCTACTAAGATTAAGTTCTGGCCACCTCGCAGGGATTGTAAGATCTGTGTGGTCAGTGTATCTATTAAAATATATGTAAATATCTCTCTCGCTCTCTCTGTATGACTAATATTATTCAAAAATATGTCATGACACTGACGTATGGTAAACGAGGTCAGACACGTGTAATTATGATAGTTTACATAGCAGGTAATATAGGCCTATTTTGTTTCGTCATCCGCTTTTACTCAACTCTATGATAAATTAAACATTATACGTAAGAACTTTAACCCTTTCAGTCTGGGAGACGTCTTTTCTATTTAATTGTAGCTATATTTAGACGGATTTATGCAGCTTTGGACTGATTAGTGGTAGCTATAAGGATTTAATTAGATAAGTAATAGCCTTTAATCGTTAGATAACCTTCGTAATCTGAATAATATCTTGTAATAGTAACTAGAACATAATTATTACTCGCGCTAAAAAGGTTAACACCTAACTATAATAGGCCTTATGCAAGGGACGTGGGTATTGAACATAACACTTGTCTTCATCTTTATATTTAGTCCGTTATGTGCCTGAACGTAACTTAGTCGATACATAACTAAAACCGTCTCTGCCATATATAACATTGAATATATAACTCTGCATACCTATTATATACATCTTATACAACGTAAAATTTACACTCACTCGGACTTGATACCCAAAATATTTTTAGCGTATAACAGGGAAAATAGGTGATAACTGAAGGAGGGGAGGAAAGTGGGGAAGGAGGGGAGGTGGAGGAGTGATATTTGGCATGGCCCAGGGGCAAAAAAAAAAAAAAATAATAATAATAATAATTTCGGTGTTTTAAATGGATTTTTTTCCCCCAGCCTCTTAAGAGTCCTCCCGCAGTCGCCCGGGGAAACTCTTAAGAGTCTTCCAGCAGTTGCCGGGTTAATACTAATGTCTAAAGAGAATGATCCATTCACACACAATACTCATTTCAAGAATCAGCTTGGACCCTATTTAACAGATATTCCTTTATTCTTTTTTTAAATGTATTGAAGTTACAATCTAGATGTATTCTGTCTATTATATTATTCCAAATAAATACGCCTTTATGTTTGAATGTTCTTTTCATCCAATTTGTTCTAGCTACTGGAATATGTAGTTTATGACTTTGCCTAGTCAAATGTTGATGTATATTTGTGTTTGGTTTAAACATATCTTTGAAGAAGCTTGGGGTAAGGTCTTTCATAATTTTAAACATGAGTTTAGATATTGAACTTACATATACATCTTTGAATGGTAATCATTTTAAGGATTTGAATAATGAAGCAGTATGTTCTCTAAAATGAACCGATTTTATAATTCATATTGCTCGTCTCTGTAAAATTATTATAGGTTTAATATTGCTTTCACAAGCATTACCCCAGACTTCCACACCATAAGTAATATACGGATACACAAATGAATTATACATAGTCACTAAAGTTGAAGTATTTAGTAGTGTTCTAGCTTTACAGATTATTCCAATGCCTCTAGAAACATTATTTGTTAAATACTTGACATGTTCACACCATGATAGATTGTCATCTATAATTACCCCCAAGAATGTTGTATTGATTACTATATTTAGTGGCTTATTGTTAATTCGGACACATACATTTGTGTGTATTTTTTTCTTTTCATTGTGAACACCATATATATTTTCTCTACGTTCAGAGACAATTTATTTGCAACAGTCCACTTCATAAGTTTACATAGTTCTGTGTTCATCTTATTTATAATATTATCAATATTATCCCCTTCAATAAATATATTTGTATCATCCGCAAATAGGATTGGGAGTATATTAGGCGATACATTCACTATGTCATTTACATATAATAAATATAGCAATGGACCTAAAACAGAACCCTGGGGAACACCACATTTTACATTACTCATAGAAGACATTTCACCATTATAGTTAACATATTGAGCTCTATTAGATAAGTAACTTTTGAACCACTCCAGAGCAACACCCCTAATCCCAGAGAGCTGTCGCTTTTTTAACAAAATATCGTGGTTTACAGTATCGAATGCTTTACTAAAATCGAATAATACCCCAACTAC
Organism: Lithodes maja; assembly: GCA_037953745.1. Classification (NCBI taxonomy): domain Eukaryota; kingdom Metazoa; phylum Arthropoda; class Malacostraca; order Decapoda; family Lithodidae; genus Lithodes; species Lithodes maja. Next base: position 96,482 of record JBAKBP010003892.1, read on the forward strand.
ATTTGTCCCTGAATCAAGAGCTTCTGAAATGTTATCAATTAACATTATTAAGGCAAAATTAGTATTGTATCCTTTTCTGTACCCAAATTGATATTTATACAATAAATCATGTTTGTTTATAAAAGACATTAATCTAGTATGCATAATTCGTTCAAAAACTTTTGAAAAAGCAGATAATATTGAAACAGGGCGGTAGTTACTAACGAGAGATACATCGTTATTCTTATAAAGTGGTATTACTTTAGCAATTTTAAGTTCGTTTGGGAAAAGGCCTTCAGTCATAGACATGTTGATTAGAGTGGTTAATACATTAATAAAGTAGGGGAAGCATTCTTTAATAACAGTGGAACTTATACCATCCCAACCTGGACTCTTTTTCTTCATACTTGTGATGATATTTTTCACTTCGTCACAATTTGTTGGTCTTAAAAAGATAGTATGAGGGTTATCTGTAGGCATAAATGAAGAAAAGTTTATTTGAATATTTGGCCGTGATTGACTTATTTTAGTGCCTATATTTAAATACAAATCATTAAAAGCATTGGCAATCTGTTTGGCATCGCTCACCTTATTTCATTAAAAGTATTGGCAATCTGTTTGGCGTCGCTCACCTTATTTCATTAAAAGCATTGGCAATCTGTTTGGCATCGCTCACCTTATTTCATTAAAAGTATTGGCAATCTGTTTGGCATAGCTCACCTTATTTCATTAAAAGCATTGGCAATCTGTTTGGCATCGCTCACCTTATTTCATTAAAAGCATTGGCAATCTGTTTGGCATCGCTCACCTTATTTCATTAAAAGCATTGGCAATCTGTTTGGCATCGCTCACCTTATTTCCATCTATCATGAAGTCAGTTTGATTCTTACGTTCCGTTTTCTTATTAACCCTTAACTGTCGGCGCGCAACATAAGTCGAGTTAAATAAAGCTGGACTATGTGGCGGCGCTCGACATAGGTTGTGTGGCAATTTCAGCACGTAATGTTGCTGAGAGAGAGAGACAAGTGGTGGCAGGAGAGTAGCGAGCGTATGACTGCTCCAGACCACCGCGGCGAACCTACTGACACGAATCCCACCTCCTCCCTCCCTCTCTCACTCGCTATATACGGAATTGTATGGGGAAAGTGCCTAATTACATGCTTTTTGCACTCGCGTTGCACGGTTGTTGCAAGAAAACTAGCCATCATAAAAGGATCGTTATGGTGTCATTCGAAAGCTCTGTTTATGCCCTTTCAGGGATAGATACTTGTTTTACGTTCTGGGTCTTATTTAGGCATGAAAATGATCACGTAAACAGCCCTATTTTGGCTAAAAACACCCCGCAGGGCGGTACATATAAATAAACCGCCTAGGCCGCTAATAAGGTGTTAATAACTTCCCTGATTAAATCCTATTATTTCTTTATATTGTTTGAATGTTGCTTAAATAAATCATCATAGTGGTCCCTTTCTGCTTGACTTAGTAACTTATTCAAAATTATTTTATACTCCAATACGCCCTCTTAATTTCCTCAGTTGCTGTCTTTATGAACTTGATGTACAGTTTATTTTATATTTGTATTGAATCTTTAAGACCCGAAGTAAGCCAAGGTTTGCTAGTAAATTAGTATTAAAGTCACCTAAGAGATGAACAGTCTTATTTTCATTATTCAAGGTATTTAATAGCGCACTCATGTTTTCTAAAAAATTTACAAGATTTGAGTCAGGAGGTCTATATATGCAACCAATCACCATATTGTTATTTAAATCCATTACTGTTTTATCCACTTCTATAAACAATGATTCCACAGAGTTGCACAATTCCTTCAGGTCCACCCTTGGTTTGTTTTTAATATTATTTTTGTATAAACAGACACCCCTCCACCTAATTTACTTTTTCTATAACTATATTCATGCGAATAGCCTGACATACAATATATATTTACATTTTGTTCATTAAACCAGGTTTTAGTCAGACCGATTATATAAAAATTGATGTCCAAATTTGTTTTGTAAGCTTCAAATCTATCCATATTTTTAGGAGCACTACGCATGTTTAAATGAATTAATGAGAAAGCAGACGAATTATTTATATATAATTTAATTTTATCGTTGAAAGTGTCTTCAAAATAATAATCAGAATTCATATTTGTGTTTTGATTATTATAGAAATTTATATCAGGGTCAATATTGTCGAAAATTAGATTGTGTGCTTCGTTAAATAATTGTGGGTTAAATATATGATGTTCAATTTCTTTTAGTCTTTCACAATGATCCAATGGCTCGTTTGGTTTGATAAGCTGAGCAATATCATTATTTGTCAGATGGTTAAAAATAAAAATATCATTCCTACATATTCCACGAAGATCATCAACTTCCTCCTGATTTCTTACATCATTACAGTTAATACACACATACATTTTTTTCATTTGTAGGCATTTCTAACAATCTCTAAAGATTTACGACCTAAACATCTTACCAGGGCAACAATATAAGGAGTAGATCTAACTAAATACATATACATATTATTCAAGGAAAATAGTAATATTCTAGGGGACAAATTATTAAAATGCCACATAAGTTTATGTTAAATAATGTTTAAATGCATTATTGAGTAATTGTTGAGCTCTAGATAAACTAATACAGATAATTATAAATAGGATCCAATTTCTTTAATAATAATAATATGCAATAATGAAAAACAAATATATATATATATTTCAGAAGAAAAAACAACCCCCAAAACAATATAAACAAATAATATCAAAATAAATGTATCCATAATAGTATTAAAACTATTAACCTCTGAAGTGCGCACGGGGGTAAATGAAAACCTCCCCCTGTGCTGACGTATTTGAGGTTTTTCGTCACTAAAATATTCATTGTACCATTAATAGCATTAATAATTATCCATATGCGCCTATTATGGGTTGATTATAAAGGTATTAACCTGAAACAACAATAAAACGAGTGAAAACAGCGTTTGGATGGTCAAAATCGGAGATATAGCCCGCGAGTTGTATAATGTATGGGTGAGGCAAGCTACCTTCCCGCCCATTTTCCCCAAGGCCACTGCGACACAGTCGATCGATACTCTCTCTCTCTCTCTTGCACTCGATTGTTATCAGTGATGACAACACCCTGCTTGCAACTCGCTAATGTTAGCACGAAAATATACCTCAGAATAAGGGAATAATAGGGAAAATAGGTGATAACTGAGGAATAGGAGGAAAGTGGGGAAGGAGGGGAGGTAGAGGACTGAGATTTTGCATGGCCCAGGGGCCAAACAAAAATAAAAAAATACAAAAATAAAAATAAAAAAAATATTTTTTTTTTCGATGTAAAAAGTTGATTTTTAGTTTTACTTACTCAGGAGAGTCTTCCCGCAGTCCGCCGGGGGAACTCTTAAGAGTCTTCCCGCAGCTCCCGGGTTAAGCCACCATATGACGCGTGTCTATGGAGGGAGGATATATTAAATATACAAGTAAATATACTTACACCAAACAATGTCCCATACCATTACCAAGTATTACCACTATAATAAATACAACAAGTTTACTAAACTTAAAAAATTACACGTACAAACACTCCCAAGAGAGGGGGGGGGGGGGGGGGGGGGGAAGAGCCGGTACCAAAAAACCGGGGCCCGGTAGTATGAGGTTAAAGAAAAAAAAAATGAATATATAAATAATTCATGATCATCTGGCTCTCTCTTACTCTGCTCTCTGTGCGTTCCCCAACCAATGAAAACTTACTATTGAGGGTCCTACACACTCACATCATATTCTCATTGGCTGATTGGGTTATAAAATTGCGAATTTCCATAGCACTTAACATCTATTAATCCTGGTCTCTCATTCTCTGTGTGGGAAGCTTGCGAACCCGGCCAATGAGAATTCGAGTATTACCCTGCCACACTCCTAACACGCTCTCATTGGCTGTCTGGCCTACGAGTGCAAGAAATTCCTTAGCAAAACAATGAGCTGAATAAATGCCATCAGCCACCACACCAGTCGTTATTCTGCTAGTTCTAGTAGACAAAACGCTGCGAATGTATCCAAGTCTTTCCCTGTTTCTTGGTGTGTTAAATTGTTTATTGTGAATATTCTACTATTGATAATCGTGTCATTTATATATTTAACATTCGGTAAAAGCTTTGTAGTAATGAAAAACAGTGATTCAGCTTATGACAGTCTTGAACCAGGACGGGGTGAGGATTATTTGAATGGTAGTGTTCTGGACTGGTACACGTACACCTCCAGGCTCCAGCATCCCTCCTAAATATATATTTCATGGCTATCCAGCGAGGCAGTGACAGCTGTAGCCTATATATGTATATTAATTTTGGATTTTTAGTGACCGGTAAGCTGTGCAGGACAGAACTCTGTCATTCCAAGGATTTAAAAATAGAACAGGATTTGTATTTATGCCTTTAAGTTCATGGTGCATTCTGGATTTCTGGCTAGTGACAAGTGACTAGTGAGTAGTGACTATTAATAAAGTATTAACTCGCTATAATTAGCCTAGACGATTTTATGCATGCAGAGAGAGGTTAGCCTAATTGGCCAATTTGGTCAGTTCTTTAACCCTTTCTAGTTCCTCCATTCAAGTTCCAGGTGAGTTTTGGCCATTCATTTTGGTTAGGCCTATCATTTAAAGATGTTATTATACAGATTAACCCTTCCAAGTTTATGACAAACTTCAAGGTTATATTTTGGATGTGATAGGATTGTATATAGATTAGGAATAGGAAGGGTTACCGTATATGGAATAATGGAACCCACTGGGTTGATTCAGACTCCGATGAGAGACCTTCATCACCTTTTTAACATACTGTACAGATCTTTCCTAAACTGTATAAAATCGTAAAATTATTGTTCAAAGAAAGTGTCAAAATGCGTGGTGAACTTTAAAAAAATACGAAAGGTGTATATACTGCTACCGGTATTAAATATATATTGTTTTTATTTTTTGTTCAGGTTAAATTAATTCAATTAGGATGTACCATCACAAATCAGGTGCACAAAAAAGAAAAGCCATTAGATTGTCAGGACAATCTAAGGAAGATTCTGAAAAGAAGTTTGCTAGAACTCTGTTTCAAGTTGGGATAAAGAAGGACCAGAAGGTAACAGATGTTGGTGAGGAAAGGGATACATGTTTGCCATCAACATCTTATGATAAAAGTGAAACAGATATAATTGAGGATAAAGATGAAAGTTTACTACCGACTTCTCATGATGAAAGCGAACTGGGAAAGGCTATGCAAGATGAAATTACAAAACAAGATGTTGATGAAAGAGAACTAGGAAAGGCTATACAAGATGAAATTACAAAACAAGATGTTGATGAAAGAGAACTAGGAAAGGCTATACAAGATGAAATTACAAAACAAGATGTTGAGATGATAAAACGTAGTAAAAACGTCATTGGTTTGCTCTCTGAAAGGCCATCAAAATTAGAGGTAGAAGAAAATGTCAGAAAGGACCCCCAGCCACTGAAAGATGTAATTGGACCTGATAAAAATAGACATCCTTTTCCTTATTCAGTATTTAAAGTAAAAAGACCAAATGGTGAATTGGGAAACGGGAATGGCTGGTTTACAGCCCAAATAAATGTGCATTATATTGCTTCCCATGTAGACTTTTTAATGGTGGATGTTTACAGTCAAAGATGCCAACGACTCCTTCATCTTTAGCAACTACTACAGGTATTGGTAAAGATTCATCTTGGAAAAAAAATGTACAATATAGTTCCAGAACATTATCATACAAACTATCACAAAATATGCTATCTTGAATGGTGTCAGTTGGAAGCACAACTGAAAAATAAATCTAGTATTGATGATCTATTAATTAACGAAACATACAGTCAGAAACAAATAGATGGAAAGTACTTCTTAGAAAAATTCTAGATGTTATCAATACTATTGGAGAAAGAGGTTTGTGTTTTCAAGGGGAATCAAGCAAGATAGGAGCTGCTAATAATGGGAATTTTCTTGCCATAATGGAACTTCTTGCACGCCATGATCCTCTTCTAAATGAACACGTATCTAAAGTAAGAAAATCACAAATACAGGGAAAGCGTCTACAAACTCATTATCTATCTTATTCATCACAGAATGAATTCATTGAAATATGTGCTGATAAAATTAAAGGTGTTATTCTAAATGAACGTGATAAGGCAAAGTATTATTCACTGATGGTTGATGCTACTCCTGACATATCACACACTGCGCAGCGTACTTTCTTATTGAGATACATGAGGTGTGAGAGTAATGCTGGCTATCAAATTCAGGAGAGATTTCTTGATTTTATTGATAACAATAAGAAGACAGGGGCAGAGATTTCTGGTATGATACTTACATTTCTTGCTGACAATGGTATTCCATTTGATGATTGTAGAAATCAGGGATATGATAATGGTAGTAACATGTCAGGTCAGCACAATGGAGTCCAGAGCCATCTTTATAATGAGAATCCCCTCTGCATTTTCTCACCTTGTGCTTGCCATTCTCTAAATTAGTGTGGTGCTGATGCTGCTGCTTGTTGCAAAGAAGTGGTCACATTGTTTGGGATGGTACAATCTGTGTATAACATATGTTCTAGTAGCCCCAAACGATAGGAGATTCTTCAGAATCATATTGGTGTATCTCTGCATGGTTTATCAGGGACTCGATGGGGACAGACAGAGTAGCCAGTGTTCGACCTTTTGCTAAGCATTTGCCATGCATTTTCTCTGCACTAAAAGAAATATCAGAACTAAAGTCTCTAACAGCTAAGGCAAAGGTGCTATGCTGCTATGAAGTATGTTTCATCTTTTGAATGTGTATTGATGTCAGCTTTCTGGTTTAAAATTCTAAATGCAATTGATCAACGAAATCAGGTGATACAGGCTCGTTGCTCTACCATTGATGTTGAGGTTAAAAACTTAGAGGATCTTCAGACTGAATTAAAGAGTTTTAGCGATAAGTGGGATTCAATTTACGAAGAAGCTAAAGTAGTTGCAAATGCAATGGGTATTCCTGCAGTGTTTCCAGAAACTCGCAAAAGAAAGAGAAAAGTATTTTTTGATGAGGATGAATCTGATAATGAGGATGTAGGAACAGTGTTACACAACACAGGGGAAGCTAAATTCAAGGAGTTCGTTTTTTATACGGTTATTGACAATGTGTATGAAGGTATTGATAAGCGTTACCAAGCAATATTTAAGATACACAGGTTGTTTGGGTTCCTTTGGTCATACCTTGAAATGACAGATGACAGAGTTTCTGAATATTGCATTAATTTTGCTGCCAAGTACAACAGAGATGTTTCTGGTGAGAAATTGAATGATGAAATTCTACATCTAAAGCAATTCATAGAGCAAACTTAGATGATAACTCGCTTTCTCCTCTTAGACTACTTAATTCAATAAGAAATATAAATTTGCAGGATTTATTTCCAAACACATGCATTGCATTGAGAATCTTTCTGACATTTCCAGTAACTGTTTCATCTGCTGAGAGATCATTTAGCAAGTTAAAATTGATTAAGAATTATCTTAGAAGTACAATTGGACAGGATAAATTAAATTCCTTATCAATTTTAAGTATTGAAAGTGAACTGGCAAGAAACATTGATTTTGATGAGGTCATTGATTCCTTTACTACCAGGAAAGCAAGGAAAGTATATTTGAAATAGTCTAATTTTTCAAACTGTAAAGATAGTACAGGTTTCATGAAGGAGCTTTCCAGGAGATAAAATGACAGCTGTAGAACTTAGTAGCGTTGGCATTGCACATATAAAATTCAATACACAATTGAAAGACCTTTTTGTTTTACAATTACCGATTTATGTTGTCAATATCATGTTCTGTCTAGTTACAACTCCAGGAGTCAATTAGTAAATAAAGGTATTATTCATAATACAATATAGGCAATTATAATTGTATTGTCCTTGAAAATGAAGAATATCCCAACATCCAGCATGGGCCTCAAATTGCATCTAAAGTAGCAGTATATCATCATGGGTGGCTTATTGGCTAAATGGCTTTATAGCACTTATGCAATAGATGCTCTCTTACACATAAATCCAAATCTGTCCATGGGAGGGGGGCCCCATATTATGCCCAGCACCGGGGCCCCACACTGCCTCTCCCTGGCCCTGCTCCCAAGTATCATACATAATTATAAGCCATAATAAATAAAGATAATCAACAGAGTATCCCCTTTTTATCCCTATTTCACTATTGTTTTTTTTTTGTAGTAAGAATAATCATCCTGTAGTAGTCAATTTAAAAATTACTGCCATCATTATAATAAAAAAACAATAATAAAATTGTTATCAAGCAAATTACCACAACCACGACTGTCCTCAAAACATAAAAATTAACTTAATTACAGTGCATAGGATATTAACACTAGATTAGTGGGCTAGTGGTTTATTTATATGTACCGCCCAGCGGGGTGTTTTTAGCCAAAATAGGGCTGTTTACGTGATCATGTTCATGCCTAAATAAGACCCAGAGCGTAAAACAAGTATCTATCCCTGAAAGGGCATAAACAGAGCTTTCCAATGACACATAACGATCCTTTATTGATGGCTAGTTTTCTTGCAACAACCGCGCAACGCCAGTGCAAAAAGCATGTAATTCGGCACTTTCCCCATACAATTCCGTATATAGCGAGTGAGAGAGGGAGGGAGGAGGTGGGATTCATGTCAGTAGGTTCGCCGCGGTGGTCTGGAGCAGTCATACGCTCGCTACTCTCCTGCCACCACTTGTCTCTCTCTCTCAGCAACATTACGTGCTGAAATTGCCACACAACCTATGTCGAGCGCCGCCAGATAGTCCAGATTTATTATACTCGACTTATGTTGCGCGCCGCCAGTTAAGGGTTAATAGTCCCCCCCCACACCATCCCAGACACCCCCAGACCATCTCACAAAGCCTAGGAAAGATATAAGATAACCAAATATATCAATTGCGATGGTGTGTAGCATTTTAATTGACAACCGTCGCCCTCAAGTTGTGCAAAACCACCCAGGAGCAACCGGAACATCAAGAAAAGAACTCCCCCAGTACCCAATGGATTAATAATAATAATAATAATAATAATAATAATAATAATAATCACAATTACAACTGCAACAATAATAAAACAAAAAATAATGAAAATCATAATCACAACCATGACTATCATAAGCGATTACAACACATCCGTAAATAGCGCTTTCATCCTATGTACTAATGTACGATAACATAATGTACCAATAACAACCAGAAAACTGAAGGGAAATGCGCCCTCACGTCTGAAAGGGTTAAGAGGTGGATCAAAGTTAGGTAGGCGGGGCCCCACCAAACCCAAGACCGGGCCGGCGACCAGCCACACATGCACGGCAAACTGCAAATAATATGTATGTAGAACTACTCAGGTACTCGCTTACATACCAAGTATATGTGAAATTAGTTTTACAAGAACAATTGAACAAAATATATATAAATAAATAAACTATTGATTAACAAATGAAATACTCTAAATATAACTCTGCATAGAATATACCGGTATCAAGTAAAACAAAAAAATAAATAAATAATAATATTGGAGAGCTTGCTATAAAGTAGGGCGTTAACTATAATGTTTGATAGTATACAATAAGACTATGTATTACGTTAAATATATGTTTTAGAAACAGTAATATATAAGTATATCATTCTACCAAACATTGCCATCTTTATCTCAGATAATAATTAATAAGGTAGTCAAATGTCAAAAACACACTAATAGTCCTGAATAACAGCTGTCCAGCTCGATTTTTTGTCTTTTCTTAACCCATTACTAACCTGAAATTTACGCATATTAAAGTATAATAATTTAATTATAATAACAACACACACAATGGTAATAATAATAATAATAATAATAAAGTAGACGTTCCGTTTTGCCCAAAATCAAAACGGCATACCCAACTCTGCGATGGGTTGCCATCATCACTACTAATACCATCATCAATCACAATCAACATAATCACTACTACTGCCATCATCACTACAACTGCCACAATTATCACGATTACTGTCATCATCACCATTACTATGATCATCATCACTACTACAATTATAATCATCACTACTACTCTCACCATCATCACTGTCCATTGTCACTAGCATCTTAATCACTACTATCATCATTCATACTACAACTATCAACCATCATTACTAATATCATCACCACCATCTTACAATCATCATTATTACTGTTAACATCATCACTACTACTATAACCATCATCATTACTACCGTCACAAATATGACCATCATTTATCCCACTGTCACCATCATCACTACTACTGCCATCATCACCATTACTATGATCTTCATCACCATAACTATTGTCATCATCACTACAAATTTCACCATCCTCACTACTACTCACCATCATCACTAATACTCACACCATCGTCACTACCATCATCACTACTGTCATTATTATCACTACAACTATCATCATTACTTGTCACCATCATCACTACTATTATGACCATCATTACTACTACTATTACTGTCACCATCATATCTACTACTGTCACCATCATATCTAGTACTGTCATCATCATCACTACTGTCATCATCATCAATACAATTACAACCATCATCACTACTATTATCACCATTATCACTACTATCACCATAATTCCCAATAGTGCGGTTGGGAGTATGAACATGATTAGACTAATATCCAGTATTCGAGAATGGATAATAAGTCGTAGGCGTGTGCATAAACCTTTAACCGTCCTGGTGGTGTAATGGTTAAGGTGGCAAAAATATGTGTGTGATAACCCGGGTTCGAATCCCGGTGGATCATATATACTTTAATTAATTTCATTGGGGGTGTTGTGGTGAGATTAATAAAAATAATATTATTAGTAGGTTTAGGGATATTTCTTCGAGAGGCCGGTCTATATGATCTGTGCCCCATGAATATTCTTTCCTCTCACTTAAACAGTAGGCTACCATAGTGCGGTTGGGAGTATGAACATGATTAGACTAATATCCAGTATTCGAGAATGGATAATAAGTCGTAGGCGTGTGCATAAACCTTTAACCGTCCTGGTGGTGTAATGGTTAAGGTGGCAAAAATATGTGTGTGATAACCCGGGTTCGAATCCCGGTGGATCATATATACTTTAATTAATTTCATTGGGGGTGTTGTGGTGAGATTAATAAAAATAATATTACTACCATCACTTCTAATGCCAACTAAACTAACTTAACCTAGCAAATGCGTAGCGAGATGTTTTCGCTCCCAGAACGCCATCAATGCTGAGGGGGGGGGGGGGGGGGAAACCATATTTTGGACCTAAAATCATAACTATTGCATAAATTAAAAAAATCTGTTTTGACTGACGTTCGCACTCACGCAACAAATGTTCGTGTGAAATTTGGTGAAAATCCGTCCAACGGTCTAGGAGTTTCGAGACAGACTGACAACGACGACGACGACGACAGACTTTTTTTTTTGTGTGGTACCCACTATACGGGGGGGCGATACCAAACTCTGCTTACGCAGAGTTGATTATTATAATCATCACTACTACTCTCACCATCATCACTACTACTCTCACCATTGGCACTACCATCTTAAGGGGAGATCTCCACTTGAGGGATTTTTTTCTTTAAACCTTTCTCCCTTATGTTTAGCCCCATTGCTTTTCAGATTTTAAGACGTTCGCCCCATTAGTTTGGCGATTTTAAGAACTTTCACCCCATTTATGTCACTTTTAAGACCTTTCGTCCCATTCAGGTGTCGATTTTTTCCTGGCGAGCGATAGCGAGCCTGTAATTCGAAGGCCGGGACATTTTTCTGCCGAAAAATGTACAAATTTATCTTGAAAGGGGGACATGGGGGTGTAATTTCAAGCTTGATGGAAGTCTAGGAAACACACTAAAAACCTCCCCTTAATCACGACTATCATCATTGATACTACACCTATCAACTATCATTACTACTATCATCACCACCATCTTACAATCATCATTACTAGAGTTAACATCATTACTACTACTATAACCATCATCATTATTACTGTCACAAGTATTACCATCATGTATCGTACTATCACCATCATCACTACTACTGCCATCATCACAACTATTGTCATCATCACTACAACTTTCACCATCATCACTACTACTCACCATCATCAATAATACTTACACCATCGTCACTACCATCATCACTACTGTCATCATTATAACTACAACTATCATCATTACTTGTCACCATCATCACTACTATTATGACCATCATCAATACTACTAGTATTGTTACCATCATATCTACTAATGTCACCATCTTATCTACTACTATCATCATCATCAATACAAATACAACCATCATCACTACTATTATCACCATCATCACTACTATCACCATCAATCCCACTATTACTACCATCACTTCTAATGCCAACTAAACTAACTTAACCTAGCAAATGCGGAGCGAGATGTTTTCGCCCCCAGAACGAATGCGTTCTTAGAGTGTGAGCCCCTTTGGGGCTCACACACTAAAAACGCCATCATAGCTGGGGTGGGGGGGGGGGGGGGGGGGAAAACCATATTTTGGACCTAAAATCATAACTATTGCATAAATTCAAAAAATCTTTTTTGACTGACGTTCGCATTCACGCAACAAATGTTTTTGCGAAATTTGGTGAAAATCCGTCCAACGACGACGACAGACATTTTTTTGTGTGGTACCCACTATACGGGGGGGGGGGGGGGGGGGGGGGGGGCGATACCAAACTCTGCTTACGCAGAGTTGATAATAATAATAACAAGCGCATCCATGGGAAGCATACAGTTGAGCCGTGCCGTCGCGGACGGACACACACACACACAGCCGGACACACACAGCCGGACACACACAGCCGGATACACGCACACACACACCCTCATTACAATAGTTTCACTTCGGCTCAACTAATAATAATAATAATAGGATGACCGTCATTAACACTCAAAGAGCGGGTGGTGGAGTATATTTGACTGTGCCGCCCAGCGGGGGGTTTTACCGTAAACGAGCTTGTTTCCGTGATTGTTTTCATGCATAAACAAGAGCCAGAGCGTAATACAAGTTTGTATCCCTGAAAGGGCGTTAAATGAATTTTCCAATGACACCAGAACCATCCTTCTATGATCACTGGTTGTCTTGCAACGATCGTGCAACCGAAGGGCAAAATCGGTAAAATACGGTCATTTCCTTACATTATTACGTGTGAAACGAGTGAGGGAGGGTGGAGTAGGGCGGAGTACATCTCAGTAGCTCCACGGCCACCTTCGCGAGCGGTCATGAGGTATCCTACGCTCCTCCCACCGCTCTGCTCTCTCTCAGAGCACATTACGTGCTCAAAATTGCATGCGACTATAGCCGGGCCCCGCCACATAGGCCACATTTATTTCACTCGACCATAGCCGGGCACCGCCAAAGAAGGGTTAATAATACTGGAATAGGCAACTATCATACTGTACATATCCCCTTATCACCAAACCACAGCCATGGGCACCTCTCCAACCCCGCTCAACACCACGAGTCCATTGAACACTAATTAATGGTGAGCGGCCAAGCTACGTTCAGCCAAAGGAATATCACTACCAATCCATATTCAATATTATTAGGAAGGTTCAGAGATGCACCCCAGTACGGCCCAGAAACACAGGGAGTATTGAGTTACAATGTGATATATATATATATAATTTAGATACTGTACTAGTAGTTTCACGGTAATATAAGAAATACTATAAATACAAGTTCAGATATTGGCAACACACATACACACAAAAACATAAATATACACAAGATGTATTAGCACCTCTGCACAACACCACTGGAAAATAATAATAATAATAATAGTAATAATAATAATAAAACACGATGATGAGAGAATCTCAGTTGTTAAGTTTTCATGTACCGGTACCTCTGTAACAAACTATATTTATATATAACGTGAAATGAACCCTCAATCACACACACTCACACAAGAACACAGAGTACACTCATGTTAAAGGTTAACTCAACGCAATCATATTACAATGGTCATATTCCTGAGCGAAAAGAAGTGAATTACAGTTGTATGATCTCTGAATATTGTCCAAATAAGTCACGTTGAACCGAATAATACGTGAACACCTTCCAGCATTTACTGACCATGATTGCACATTTCCCGCATAATGTACTCTTCGAATACACACAATTATAAGCACACATGCGCAACCATGCACAATTACACAGAGCCTGTATCACAAATACAAATATAAATACTCGTACATCAGCAGTTAAAGTTTATTGTAGAAGACTTATATATTTCAGAATTATATACTTTAAGTATCGAACTGGAAAGAATTAAAGAGAACCTGTAAATTAATCAGATATTCTTCCGGTGGAATATTAAGAATAAATACTGTATATAGTGGTGATGTAGATAACTTATTATATTCAGTAAACTAATTAATTTATATCGACTCCTATTCCCGCCTCAACCACGAGACAACATATCTAAATCAGCTATATTATTAATCTGAGTAATCCTGCTGTTGTTATCCTTAATGGGTACGTTCCCATCTACCGTCCAACAGCCCTGAATCTTTTTAGACTTTTTAGCTTGCCTGGACTGCCATAGTAGACTTGATTTGTGTTTGGTGAGGTCTTCGTTGATAATTATAGATGTCCTGCCTGGCTCCGGCAGTCCCCGTTGACGGCCCGACATCACCGACGGCGTCGGTGGCACTGGCCCAACTCTGGTCCCTGGGCCCCTCTGTAGAGGCACCCGCACCACCAGCTCCTCCATCCGCACCACCAGCTCCGCCACCGACATCACCGACGGTGTCGCTAGTCTCCCTCATCATGTCACGGGCCCGACTCTGGTCCCTGGGCCCCTCTGTAGAGGCACCCGCACCACCAGTTGCGGCTCCCGCACCACCAGCTCCTCCACCCGCACCACCAGCTCTGCCACCCACACCACCAGTACGCCACGGGTCGTCAGGGCCCCCTGCACGTCGTTTTGGGGTTTAGCAAAACACGGTTGCTGTACACTCGTTGCCTTGCCCAGTACGTGGAGAACCTAATTTACATAGGTCGCCCCACTCCATCTCTCCTACGAGGGCCAACACGGTGAACCCTATCCACATCATCAAGTTTAATGGGCTGCAATATGGTCACTTTACTATTTATCACTTGCATTGCAACTTGTACAACATCCTCATAGTCATTTACAGGGATACCAGTTAGTCGAAGATTATTCCTCCGGGAATATTGTTCAAGATTGTCCACTGTACCTTTTAGACCATCCACCTCGGTTTGTAGATCATTAATTTTTTTGTCACGTACTACCACATCTTTATGTAGGTCATAACTTGTTTGATCAATTGCCCACAAATAGCTGATTCTAATTTCTGGATCACTTGTTCCTCACTCAATGCCAAAACAAAATCCCTAACGAACTCGTGCTGTTCAAACCCCATGTTGCTTGAGAGGCATCTCGTCCACATCAACACTCCGACACAACAGGTTCATTCACCGGCTCTCACTGCAGGGGTTATTTTTCTTTGATACGTTTGTACAATTTTTTCTTTAATTACTAATATATTTATCAGCGCATTTCTGGGTATTACAATTATTCTCCCTCCTCCACACGTCTATGTTTAGAAGATCACATTCCTATAACTTGTATTGTCCTGGAAGTGCACTTGCTGGAGCTCCACAGCTCGACAACTGCACAAGTTGACTCTCAGTCGCAGACTGATGATGATGAGTTGTTTTGACTTTTTATTGTCTTTGTCCCACGTTTGGTTTGCTTGGTTTGCAAGTTTTAAATTTTAATCAATAATAAATGCACTGAATTATCCAACGCTAGCTCTTCCCAAGCCTTCTGACATCTAGCCAAAAACCTCTCCAACAATTCGTCTTTCCATCCTCTTTTCCACTCTGACGGTACTACCGTCACTTTTTCCTCTGACAAAGCTCTTCACTCATCACTAACACTTTCGCTAAAAACTCCACTTTAGATGATTTTGGTGCTATTTCTCCCTCTCCACCCACCTCTTTCCTATTTATGCCTAACATCATAATATCTTCCAAGGATGTACTTTTCATCTCTGGGTTTAATACTAAGTAGGCGTACAGACCGGACGGTGTTCCTCCCATCGTATTAAAAAACTGTGCTTCCGTGCTGACTCCCTGCCTAGGTAAACTCTTCTGTCTCTGTCTCTCCTCTAACGTCTTCCCTTCTTCCTGGAAGTTTGATCTCATTCAACCTGTCACAAAGAAGGGTGACCGCTCTCAACCCTCCAACTATTGTCCAATTGCTCTCATTTCTTGCATCTCTAAAGTTTTTGAAACCATTCTTACCTCAAAACTTCTTAAGCATTTATCTTCCCATAACTTACTCTGAGACCGCCAGTATGGCTTCCTTAACAGTTTGGCTGCAGGCATATTTCTGCCTGTTTAGGGCTCATTCAGGCACCCCTGATTGATTAGGCAAGTGTCTGAATGAAATTAAATGTATTCAGCCAAAAACTAGAAGAAAATAGCTTCAAAATTACACCAAAACGAGCTTCATAGCTCCTACCATAGACATTCGCTAAAATTAGCAATTATCGCTACTGTCGCACTACATTTGCCTTTGGCAGCACTGTATGTCTCGCGAGACTCTGACTCAGATTCCTCAGTGCCGTTGCCACCTTGCTGGGGGAAAGACGTGTGGCCTGTCGCGCTCCCGCTCCCTTCCACTCGATTCTACAGGCTTTAAGAGACTTTAAAAGCCTATAAATTGCTGTCAAATGCCATGGCGTTCAGGAACGTCTCCCGCAGGCAATGAGTTAAGGGCTGCTCAACTGAAGATCTTCTTTCTTATCTTACTAACTCTTGTTCATACTTCATTCGAGACTTCGGTGAAACTTTTTCTGTTGCGCTAGACACATCGAAGGCCTTCGATAGAGTCTGGCACAAATCCCTTATTTCCAGACTACCCTCCATCAGTTTCTATCCCTCCATCTGTGCCTTTGTTTCTAAATTTATTTCCGGCCGTTGCATAGCTGTGGTTGTGAACAGTCACCGTTCACTTCCTCATCCTATCAACTCCGGTGTTCCTCAGGGTTCCGTCATATCTCCAATTCTCTTTCTAATTTTCATAAATGATAGTCTCAACTGTACCTCCAGTCCTATCAATTCATATGCAGAAGACTTCACCTTACACAATTCAATTAGTTTTCCAGAATGCCACAGCCAGCAATCCCTCATAAAAAATTGTAATAAAGCCATACAACACTAATTTTCTGATCTAACTACTACTTCCAATTGGGGCAGAGAAAACCTTGTTGTCTTCAATGCTTCCCAAACCCAATTTCTCCATCTATCTACCTGGCGTGGATTCCGGGTTCCCAGAGGACTATCCCTTATATTTCAACAATATAAAAATCAACCCTTCATCTTCTCTCAGTATTCTTGGTGTCTCCTTTTCTTCTGCTGTCTCTTGGAAGGCCCTATTACCAGTCTTGAAAAAGCGGTCTCCCAGAAACTGGGTGTGCTCAACCGCCTCAAGCGGTTCTTTACCCCTGCACAGCTTCTTGCTCTGTACATAGGCACAGTGCGTCCCTGTACTGAGTATTGTTAACATGTGTGGGGAGGATCCTCTCACACCCCACTTTTAGACAAAGTATAAAGGAAAGCTTTTTGCATCATTAACTCCTATCCACTCAACAACTCTCTGCAATCTCTCTCTCTCTTCGCCGCAATGTTGCATCTCTCTCGCTATGCTATCGCTACTACAATAATCAGTGTTCCTCAGAGCTCTCTCAGTGAATACTACCTCCTCCATGTAGGGTACGTAACACTCGTCTTGCAAAACAATCCCACCCCTACTCTGTCCAACTCTCCAACTCAAGAGTGAAACGATGCTTCCAATCTTTCTTCTATTCAACAGCTGAGCTCTGGAACTCTCTCCCTGAATCCATCTTTCCCTCATCCTATGACTTAAATTGCTTCAAAATCCGTGTGTCGAGACATTTTGGATTGAACATTCTTTGATTCTGGTCCTATCACTCTTTCAACTCTGGGAGGCACTTGTTGCAGGCAATTTTGCCTTTTGTCTCCCTCATCCATAACAAAAATATAAATTAAATAAATAAATATATGTATATATATATATATATATATATATATATATATACCGGGTATATATATATATATATGAATATGTATACTGTATATATAATATATATATATATATATATATATATATATATATATATATATATATATATATATATATATATACAGTATATATATATAAATATATATATATAATTACAGTATACAGAGATCTGGAATATATACTGTACTTCACATTGTATCGTGTAAAAACGATAGTGTTAGACAATTTTTGTGCTACCCTGTGTCTCTGTGACGTCACGGTCATTCCCGCTGCACGGCGTAGGACGATTAGATCGTATATTATATGATTGTAAGTAAGTTAAGATTATAAAAGGCCTAATATGCTATTAAGCAATATTGACATGGTCTTATGTAGTATATATGAATTTATCGTATATATTAATATAATTTATCGTATTGAGCAACATAGAATCGGTACGATAATTTGGGCCCTGGCGTATGCCACGGCAGCAAGGCGGAGGGCTGGAAACAGCAGAGCCTTCACGAACACCAACCAGTTAACATCTAGTTTCCGCCTTCAGTTGATCGAGCTTTTGTGCCTCTAATCACAATACAATGACAGCAATACATACATCTACATCATCACGACGCTCTCATCGACGCCATGACTGACTGACAGATAAGCATAGTATTCATGTCCATTCCCATATAATCATTTGATTCTTTCTTTCACTTGAGCCGAGCCTCCGGGCCGGCGTCTCGCTTCCCCATTGTCCGCCATATTGGGTAAACGTTCTCCTTTGTCTCATTGCCACGTGGAACTATTGGAACCCTTATAACCTTACTTTATATATAATTTATTATGTGAGACCTTTAGATATAAATTAGCTCGTTTCAGATTGAATTCAATTTAGATATGGAGTAATTTAATTTAGATTGATTTTGTTTGAATTATTATAGCTTAGAGATATTTAACTTCCATTGATAGTATACCACATTGGTGCCCAGACCTCGGGAATTAGCTACCAGTAAGGGATTCATTTATGGCAATGAGCAAGGGGACATAAAACAGGATGCAGGAACAACTCTATGATAAACTGGTAGGACTAGCCAAGCGATGGTTAGAGCCGGAATGCAGGGTCGCATTGTTGCACCTGCCGATATCCTGCATCCCACCCATCATCTTCCCCCAATAATTTTCTTTTTCATTTCAGACTTCCTGTGACAGATGACCTGACCTAACATTTTTTCTTGTTCAATATGACCCTTTAGTGTGGGTATTGCTATTTTGTGTGCTATTTTTTCTCCATAACACAGAAGTCTGCCGGTCAGCGTCTCTTAACTAGGCTACTATTTTGCCGTTGTAATTATAACATTTTAGGTAAATAGCCTACAGGCTTACATACAAAATGAGTAAAAAGGAAGAGACACCGTCTAGTGGGGTGCTGAGCAAAGCCCCTAAAAATCAGAGGGTGGGACTTCGAGGAGTATTAAATAGGTTAATTATTGATGTCAACGCTTTCATTACTACTGCTGATCTCGAGGAATTAGAGGCTAGGTTAGACAATGTCCAGGCTACCCACAGTCGTATTGTTGCTCTAAGTGAGGTGATTGTGGCAGGCATGACAGAGGAGGAAGAGATAATTGCAAAGTGTGATAATGGCGCCCTCTATGATGAACCTGTCTTTAAAGCGAAGCATCTATTACAGCACGCTGTCGCAAATAAGAAGGGAGGCGAGAACGAAGCCCATAGGGTTGACCCGATACACACTGTGCACCTCCCAAAGCTCAATCTTCCTACATTTGGGGGCAAATTGACTGAGTGGTTAGCTTTTTGGGATGTATTTCGGTATACAGTACATGAATCCTCTTTGGATAATGTCCGTAATTTTCCCTACCTGAAAGGACAAATGGAAGGAGAGGCCTTACATTTGATAGAGGGTTTCGCGGTAGTAGGTGATAGTTATCTTGAGGCAGTACAATTATTACAGTCCACATACGGGGATCAAAATCAGTTCAAGATGGCCCATGTCGTTGCCTTGTTAAAGCTCGCAGAACCACAGTATAAGGTTGAGGAGTTAGCAAAATTTAGGGCAGATATGGAGTGCCATACTCGATCGCTAGACACCCTAGGGCTCACCACACAGGAAATGATAGTCATTATCTTACGTCAGAAGCTTCCTATGGCAATACTTGACAAGGTTAGATCGTTTGATCTGGAGGAGTTCAAAACTCAGTTCAGTAAAGAAATTAGTAATCTACAGTTGAACAATGGGAGAATTAATGTGTCGGGAGGGAGTGGGAATGTGGAGATGAGGGGAACTGTAAGCATGACGGTGGGGACTAAAGGAAAGAAAGAGGGTACATATAAGAAACCTGTTCAGATTCTATGTAAGCTAAGTAACAATAACAAACATAAATGGAGTTTCTGTGTAAAATACCCAACAAATGAGACAAAATTAGCACAGGCAAAGAGGTTGAAGCTATGAGTAGGTTGTCTAAGTAAAGAACATGGTAAGCAGGGACAATGTACTGCTACATACTTAAGGCCCTGTCGCCACTGTAAAGGACATCACTTTGACAAGTTGTGTCCTACAGCAGACAAAGTCAAAGACGTCAAACCAGAGGGTACTAAAACTTTGACACTAGGTAGCACGAAAGACACTACTATATTGCCCACAATACAGATTCCCATGGAAGGTAATGACAGTAACAAGGTTTGTCGGGTACTTCTAGATCAAGGGTCTCAACGATCCTTTTTAAAAAGGTCCGTATTAATGGGACTTAAGCACCGAATCGTAGGGGCTGAGACTCTTCGATTGCAGGGCTTCACAGGGGTTACTGACAAACACGACTACGAGATAGCGGAGATTTCATATTTCTACCGTAAAGACAGGTACTTTATGACATGTATCGTAGTAGACACATTACCAGAATATGTATCTGTAGGAGTGAAGAAGGTGGAACACGCATTACGTAGCAAAGGGGTTAACTTGTCAGATCCCATGGGAGATCAGAGTGAGGTACATGTTCTACTTGGTGTGGATCATTATTATGATGTAGTATACCCTGGATTTAAAAGAATGTGTGGTGTTATTTTAATCCCCACTAAATTTGGCTATTGCATGAGCGGAAAAGTACATACTACACAGTCAAATGTCCTGGTCGACACGGTCTCGATATTAAGAGTGAATGTATAACCGCGGC
Source organism: Lithodes maja (assembly GCA_037953745.1). Taxonomy (NCBI): domain Eukaryota; kingdom Metazoa; phylum Arthropoda; class Malacostraca; order Decapoda; family Lithodidae; genus Lithodes; species Lithodes maja. The sequence continues at coordinate 117,812 of JBAKBP010003892.1, forward strand.
AGAGGAGTTGGGAAGGGAGGATTCCCAACCTAGTGACCCAAAAATGACTGCCGAGTTCGACCTGGAGCGACTGTGGAGATTGGATCACATAGGCATTAATCCTATGGAGACCGATTATGACTCGGAAATTGCGCTGAAAAGGTTTGAAGAGTCTGTGAGCTACTGTGTCTCAGACAAGCAATACAAGGTTAGTTTACCCTGGAAGAACAGTGAGATGAGCCTGCCAACCAACTATGGCTTGGCATTAGGTTGCTTGCGCGCATTACAGCGTAAATTAACAAATGAACCGAGCACGCGCCAGGCGTATGACGATGTATTTCGGAGTTATGAAGATAGGAGCTTCATTGAAAGAGTCGATGTAAAGGAACCGAGTAGGAAGGGAAGGGTTCACTATCTGGCCCATCATGGGGTGAGGAAAGACAGCGTCACCACACCAATACGGGTGGTGTATGATTGCTCTGCCCACCAAGGTCAACAACCCAGTTTAAATGACTGCCTGCTGACAGGTCCGTCCTTGGTATCGGATCTGTCCCAACATCTATTGTGGTTTAGGCTGGGGCAGTATGCATTTACTAGTGACATCGAGAAACCATTCTTGATGGTCAAACTAAAAGAGGAAGATAGAGATATTACCCGCTTTCTTTGGTTCGAAGACATTAGCGACTCTGAAAGTCCGGTCGTAATATACCGTTTTCGGGTCGTAATCTTTTGTGCTACATGTTCACAGTTTTTATTAAATGCCACAATAAAAAAACATCTATCAGATACTCATGAGGACACAAGTAAACTATCTCGCGGGTTGTATATAGTCAATTTGCAGGGTTCTAGCGATAGTCAGGATGATTTGTTGCATACCTACTGGCAAGCACGTAGATTGTTTACAGAAGCACATTTATTTCTCCGCGAGTGGGTTACTAATAGTGAAGATCTTCAGAGTTTGATACAGGTGGACGGTATGGCATCTCATAACCAGGAAAAGTCCAGAAATTTGGGGATGATCTGGCAACCTAAACAAGACATACTAACTTTTCAAACAAGGTCTTTTGCTCAGCAGACAGGAGCGCACTCAAAAAGAAGTCTGTTGAGCAAAGTTGCGCAAATTTTTGATCCTATGGGTCTAGCATTACCCGTTACCATAAGAGCTAGGATTCTGATGCAGGAAGTTTGGAGACGCAAAATAGGAGGGGATGACAGTTTGCCCGAGGATTTGAATGACCAAGCGACATTGTTGTTGAAAGAGTATGACATCCTATGTACTAAACCATTACCTCATAAAGTGGAGGCGTTCAGTGACGTTACATTACATACGTTTTGCGATGCTAGCGCCACGGCATACGGGGTAGCCATATATGCCGATACTTCATTTGGGGCACATTTTGTTACCGCCCGGGCTAAAGTAGCCCCGGTCAAAAAGGTAACTATCCCTAAAATGGAATTGACTGCCATGCTGCTATTAGCACGTCTGGTGCGACATATACGCGCAGCATATGAGAGCGAGTTAATACGAGAGCGAGTTAAATATTGAAATCGGTCCCTTTTGGTGCGATAGTCAGGTCGCACTCAACTGGATACATAGCAAGAAGTCTTTGCCAGTTTACATGCTTGGGTGTTGAGATATATATCCAATATCAAGCTTAAAGTAACGGGCCAGCTCTGCAACAGGGGTCACAACATTGATGCTCGTGAATATAAAGCAGCTGAAGTAACTTTGATCAAGTGGGTTCAAGCAGAAACCTTTTCCAATTAATTTGAATCTTTGCAAAGCTCGAATAAGACAATAATGCCTAATTTAGTGCGTCAATTGAGGTTGCACCTAGATAATGACCTCATCAGGTGTGAGGGTCGCCTGAAGTGGTCGGGTGTAATGGACGGCACAAACCGTCCTATACTTATGCCAACAAGACATCACGTTACTGATCTATTGATCATACGTGCACATAGGGAAGTAAAACACTATTGGGTATGTCATATTATATCAAATTTGCGTCTCACATGGTGGATAGCCAGAGTTCGACAAGTAGCTCGACGCATAGTAAGAAAGTGTGTAATATGCCAGAGACTAAAGGGTAAACCATATGCAACTGGACCAGCTCCACCTCTACCTGAATGCCATGTAAAGCACATAGAACCTTTACAAGCTGTAGGGTTAGATTACACAGGGGCATTGAAGACGAGAGAGCATGAGAAGGTTTATATATTATTGTTTATCTGTGCAACGTCTCGAGCGGTACACCTAGAACTATGTGATAATATGTCTAGCGAAGAATTTATGCTGGCGTTTAGACAGTTTTGTGCCCGTCATTCATTCCCTCAACTCATTCTTAGCGACAATGCTCCTACTTATATCCAGGCATCAAAATATCTAAAGGATATGAGCAGTGATCGTACAATCATCACTTTTATGGGAGAGAGGAAGTGCGAATGGAGGTTCATCCCAATTAAGGCACCTTAGTTTGGTGGGATGTGGGAACGGTGTGTCGGCATAGTAAAGTCTGGACTCAGAGCGGTAGTAGGACGTGCTCTATTAAAGAAGAGTGAGTTGACGACAGTCCTCACAGAGATAGAGGCAGTCGTGAATGATCGTCCGCTCACATATGTGTACACTGACCTGCAAGAGCCACTACCATTAACGCCAGCTCACTTGCTATATGGTAAACCATTGACTGCGTTTCCATCTGATTTCCAATCCATTGTAGAGTTAGAGGATCCCTCGTTGTACTCTGAAGCAGCGGTGTCTAAGCGATACCAGTATATATCGAGGGTAATCAAAGATTTTAGAAAAAGGTGGATTAATGAATATTTGCTAGCATTGAGGGAAAGGAGTGTTACACCCTCTGGTAGACCGCAGGCACCTACTGTTGGAGAAGTCGTTTTAATTAAAGAAGATAGTCCTCGTTTGTACTGGAAATTGGGCCGCGTGTTGGAGGTATACAAGGGGGATGTCTCTGTAGAGCGGGTGGCGCTATTGAAGACAGCCACTGGTACTACTGTTCGTCCTATCGCACGTCTGTACGCTTTGGAGCTCGATTCCACTTTACAATCAGAGACTCCACCTGTTATTGCTGGGTCCGAGGATTCTCAAAGTAACGACTCACCTCTTACTGATGGTGATCAATCTCGGACCGGGACGCGTCCCAGACGTGCTGCTGCTGGCGCCGTCGACATGTGGCGTCAGAAGATAGCCACTGGGCAACTTTAAATTTAAGGTGGGGTTAAGGTATTTTTGTGGGGGGAGTGTGTCGTGTAAATACGATAGTGTTAAGACACTTTTTGTGCTACCGTACGTCTCTGTGATGTCACGGTCATTCCCGCTGCACGGCGTAGGACGATTAGATCGTATATTATAAGATTGTAAGTAAGTTAAGATTACAAAAGGTCTAATATGCTATTAAGCAATATTGACATGGTCTTATGTAGTATATATGAATTTATCGTATATATTAATATAATTTATCGTAATGAGCAACATAGAATCGGTACGATAATTTGGGCCCTGGCGTATGCCACGGCAGCAAGGCGGAGGGCTGGAAGCAGTAGAGCCTTCACGAACACCAACCAGTTAACATCTAATTTCCGCCTTCAGTTGATCGAGCTTTTGTGCCTCTAATCACAATACACTGACAGCAATACATACATCTATATCATCACGACACTCTCATCGACGCCATGACTGACTGACAGATAAGCATAGTATTCATGTCCATTCCCATATAATCATTTGATTCTTTCTTTCACTTGAGCCGAGCCTCAGGGCCAGGGCCCGTGAGAGGGGGGGCGGGGGGGGGGGGAAAGCCGGTACCAAAAAACCGGGGCTCGTGTGGATGAGGTTTAAAAAAAAAAAAAAAAAAAAAAAAAAAAAAAATCATTCATGATCATCTGGCTCTCTCTTACTCTGCTCTCTGTGCGTTCCCCAACCATTGAAAACTTACTGTTGAGGGTCCTACACACTCACATGATAATTATTCTCAGTGGCTGATTGGGTTATAATATTGCTAATTTCCATAGCACAACATATATTAATCCTGGTCTCTCATTCTCTGTGTGTGTAGCTTGCGAGCCGGCCAATGAGAATTTGAGTATTACCCTGCCACACTCCTAACACGCTCTCATTGGCTGTCTGGCCTACGAGTGCAAGAAATTCCTTAGCAAAACAATGAGCTGAATAAATGCCATCAGCCACCACACCAGTCGTTATTCTGCTAGTTCTAGTAGACAAAACGCTGCGAATGTATCCAAGTCTTTCCCTGTTTCTTGGTGTGTTAACTTGTTTATTGTGAATATTCTACTATTGATAATCGTGTCATTTATATATTTAACATTCGGTAAAAGCTTTGTAGTCATGAAACACAGTGATTCAGCTTATGACAGTCTTGAACCAGGACGGGGTGAGGATTATTTAAATGGTAGTGTTCTGGACTGGTACACGTACACCTCCAGGCTCCAGCATCCCTCCTAAATTTATATTTCATGGCTATCCGGCGAGGCAGTGACAGCTCTAGCCTATATATGTATATTAATTTTGGATTTTTAGTGACCGGTAAGCTGTGCAGGACAGGACTCTGTCACTCCAAGGATTTAAAAATAGAACAGGATTTGTATTCATGCCTTTAAGTTCATGGTGCATTCTGGATTTCTGACTAGTGACTAGTGACTAGTGAGTAGTGACTATTAATTAAGTATTAACTCGCTATAATTAGCCTAGACGATTGTATGCATGCAGAGAGAGGTTAGCCTAATTGGCCAATTTGGTCAGTTCTTTAACCCTTTCTAGTTCCTCCATTCAAGTTCCAGGTGAGTTTTGGTCATTCATTTTGGTTAGGCCTATCATTTAAAGATTTTATTATACAGATTAACCCTTCCAAGTTTATGACAAACTTCAAGGTTATATTTTGGCTGTGATATGATTGTATATAGATTAGGAATAGTGTTACGACCGGGGCTACGAATAAAACAAGGGCACTTAATGATTGGACTAGTAATATGGCACTATGCAACAACGGTACGCTAGATCCAAACCCTCGAATTTATATGCCGGCGAACAAAAACACCTATACCCTCCAGAGTTAATCTGCAATAATGGGGTATCCTTAACTGGGCATAAATGTACTCTACTTCAGGCTAACCCACATTGGTATAGCCTGATAACAAACAAGATGCAAGTTACGTTAAAATGCATAAAAGGGAAGCTATGGAAAAATCAATTAAATCACTGCAAGATTTAATACAATAATAAGATGCTTCAATACAGTTACTCTAAACAACAATAAACTCTTCACTCCTATCTGAAAGAAAGTGAAGTATAGTCCTACAGCATAGACCTGGAAACTTCTGAAGAAAGTCTGATGCTCATAAGATGCTCGTATCTTAAAGTATCTAAAGGCAGGAGGCAGGACACCACACGTGTAGACTGAATACACAAAAAGGTAGGACATAATGTTAACTTACACGAGAATATTATAAATGCGCAACGGCAGTAATGCTCGACACTAAAAGAAGTACTTCCTCATCAACGAAACAGTCTGCTATGGTTGTGCAACTCAACAACAACCTAGACTAATAAATACTGAGAATAATAATGCGTACATATCAAAAGAGCTCATGTCCTAACTAGTGTCTGCTCGGCGAATAAAGTCTAGCTGGGATATCAAGGTTAGGAAACTGTGGCTGAGCAAGACAGGCTCATAGCCTAGCGTTGTCCTCAAGGCGGTATGATTAAAGTTACGTTAATGACAGGGATGCTCTCTTGGTAGATCCAGATCTCAAGTATCTGGTTCTACCCTGGCGATCCCTCTAAAGTCAAGCAAAGAGGCAGCACTGTGTTATAAGGTAGTAGGCTAATGCCCTCTTACAACACGATGCTGCACTCGCAAAAGACAACCAAAAGGACAACCTAGGCTACCACAGAAACCGTCGAAGTCGTGTAGGTATAAGCAAACCATACACACATCGGTGACAACGACAACAGAAACCTTATCCCAGTCTAGCATTAAATAACCCAGCAGAGCACTAATGATAATGAGGGAGACACACACAAAGTCATTAAACCTCCATAAACTAAGGACACTGAGGGAGACACACACAGAGTCATCAAACCTCCATAGACTAAGAACCCTTATAGCCTATTCAAATACATGGAAATATATATGAGAGTGACGCACACAATACGATGGGCCGATATGAAATCATGTACAGAACCCAAAGGGAGTGCTGTGACGTTAAAAGATTAGAGGAATGAAAGAAAGGAAGTTGAGTGAGAGAGACAGTATCAGAATGGTGGAGATATGGGGGACAGTTGTAAAAAGGATGTTAGTCATGTGCGTCCCTAGCCTGCTCTGAGGAGGGTAGCTCCTCGGGACCCTCAGGATCCCACAAAGGCATGGTGGTCGGCCAATCACAGGCCGATACGTCACAAGGCAGCAGGCCCCTAGGACGAGCCAAGAACCACCAGCCAATCAAAGACGAGAGAAAGCCTGCGCGGACGGGAAACTCCTCCGAGCGAGGAGGAGGGAGGAGGGAGGCAACACTCACTACCCCCTGGTTGCCCGCTCGCTCTCTCTCTCAACTTCACACTACAATGCATCTTATATTCTACTCATGATATAAAATACTTCCCGTTGTCACAGACGAAAATAAAGACCACCACTGGACTGTCTGTAACAATGCAAGTACTATGAAAGAAAGAATAACATTCTCTGATAACTGTAGCCCATTTCTCTGCCCTGGCGAGCGCTCGTGGCTAACTAGGGGCGATTCTGCCAATGCTGGTAGGCGTCACAATAGGAAGGGTTACCGTATATGGAATAATGGAACCCACTGGGTTGATTCAGACTCCGATGAGAGACCTTCATCACCTTTTTAACATACTGTATAGATCTTTCCTAAACTGTATAAAATTGTAAAATTATTGTTCAAAGAAAGTGTCAAAATGCGTGGTGAACTTTAAAAAAATACGAAAGGTGTATATACTGCTACCGGTATTAAATATATATTGTTTTTCTTTTATTTTCAGATTAAATTAATTCAACTAGGATGTACCATCACAAATCAGGTGCACAAAAAAGAAAAGCCAGACAATCTAAGGAAGATTCTGAAAAGAAGTTTGCTAGAACTCTGTTTCAAGTTGGGATAAAGAAGGACCAGAAGGTAACAGATGTCGGTGAGGAAAGGGATACATGTTTGCCATCAACATCTCATGATAAAAGTGAAACAGATATAATTGAGGATAAAGATGAAAGTTTACTACCGACTTCTCATGATGAAAGCGAACTGGGAAAGGCTATGCAAGATGAAATTACAAAAGATGTTGATGAAAGAGAACTAGGAAAGGCTATGCAAGATGAAATTACAAAACAAGATGTTGAGATGATAAAACGTAGTAAAAACGTCATTGGTTTGCTCTCTGAAAGGCCATCAAAATTAGAGGTAGAAGAAAATGTCAGAAAGGACCCCCAGCCACTGAAAGATGCAATTGGACCTGATCAAAATGGAAATCTTATTCCTTATTCAGTATTTAAAGTAAAAAGACCAAATGGTGAATTGGGGAAACGGGAATGGCTGGTTTACAGCCCAAATAAATGTGCATTATATTGCTTCCCATGTAGACTTTTTATTGGTGGATGTGCACAGTCAAAGATGCCAACGACTCCTTCATCTTTAGCAACTACTACATGTATTGGTAAAGATTCATCTTGGACAAAAATGTACAATAAAGTTCCAGAACATTACCATGCAAACTATCACAAAATATGCTATCTTGAATGGTGTCAGTTGGAAGCACAACTGAAAAATAAATCTAGTATTGATGATCTATTAATTGGAAACATACAGTCAGAAACAAATAGATGGAAAGTACTTCTTAGAAACATTCTAGATGTTATCATTACTATGGGAGAAAGAGTTTGGCTTTTCAAGTGGAATCAAGCAAGATAGGAGCTGCTAATAATGGGAATTGTCTTGCCATAATGGAACTTCTTGCACGCCATGAACTCTTCTAAATGAACACGTATCTAAAGTATGAAAATCACAAATGCAGGGAAAGCGTCTACAAGCTCATTATCTATCTTATTCGTCACAGAATGAATTCATTGAAATATGTGCTGATAAAATTAAAGATGTTATTCTAAATGAACGTGATAAGGCAAAGTATTATTCACTGATGGTTGATGCTACTCCTGACACACTGAGCAGCGTACTTTCTTATTGAGATACTTGGGTTGTGAGAGTAATGCTGGCTATCAAATTCAGGTGAGATTTCTTGATTTTATTGATGGCAATAAGAAGACAGGGGCATGATACTTAAATTTCTTGCTGACAATGGTATTCCATTTGCTGATTGTAGAGGTTAGGGATATGATAATGGTAGTAACATGTCAGGTCAGTTGTTACGTTACGAGCGGGGCTCGAACCCATAACATAAAGAAACATTCCACTAAACACCACAAAACGAGGACTTATTATTTAGCCTCACAAAATGCGGAAAATATGACTATCAGTTTCAGTCAAGAATAAGTGGTATGTTAAACTTCCACAAAACTAGCAACTCTCTTTGTAGTCACTAAAACCTTGGTAGGTGAAAAGATGTGGCAAGTTCATAAAATATCAGTTGATATCAAATGGCTGTTTTAGCCTAAAAACCCCAATGTTATTCCTTTCTTATCACTCGTTCAGAATTACTTATCTTTAGTTACTTTGACTTAGATGTATCCCAACAATCAAATGAATAATATATTAGCATATAAAGGTAAAATGTAAAGAGTATGTAAAATATAATTATAATTTATTTAAATGATTAATTATACACAAAAGTTACTTCTAGTGAAAATATCAAATTTGAGAAACATTGATGAGAAATAATAAAGAAACTCTTAAGAAAAATAATACATAGTTATATCAATAATAGTTATATAAATACCCTCCAAGAGAGTAAGTGAAAGCAATCAATAAACATAGAAAAAATCCTAGGCGATACTTATTCAACTCATGGTGATTCTTTTACAAACGAACTCAGGGCAGATCAGCTTAAGATGGTGGTGGAGAATACACTACCTGTGGTTACGGTACTAGCGGTTCATATACCCTTAGCGCACCTGGCTCTGATACCAACTTCTCTAACTGTATTAATCTCAACTCATTATATACTTGCTGAATTAAAGTATTACTTTTACCAAGAACTCTATGATATATCTTGTAAACATTACTTATGATTAGAAAAGCCAAATACATTATTACCTAGTTATAATCAATATCATTCGTACGTCAGGCAACGAAGAAGAGCAAGGGGGTTGGAAGACCCCCTGGAGAATGAATAGGGTTACGAGTGTAGGACGATAGGGGGTAGAATGGAATGTGAACGAAAGGGGGGTTAGTCTGCACGAAGCCTCCCAAGACCACCTCACTAGTTATTGTACACTCTTGATCAAAAATATCTTCCTATATGAAACTAAGCTGTCTACAGGTCGAATTAATTATACCTGGCTCATAACATTGCATAGTCTGATGTTCAATCATAAATAATTAAAGATCGTACCCACCATAACAAGCACAATACCTCAATTACAACCAGTGACACTTGAATGAAATAGAAATACCTAACACCTCCCTCACAAAGATATTTATAAGAGAAGCGAAACTAAATCTAAACCCAATGTAATAATTTTAAACCTAATACCATTCACCAAACCATAAACCAAAACCAAAATCACATTAACAAACATAAAAATTATTGCTGGCAAAATAGCTCTAACAACTAAAATTGTTCTCATTCAGTTCCGGGACAACATGTCCGCGATAATATTGTTCTTTCCCTTTATGTGGTGAATTTCAAGGTTATATGGTTGCAATGCCAAGCACCATCTCATTAACCGCTGATTCGAGTTTTTCATTTCATACAAGAATTTCAGGGGGTTGTGATCAGTAAACACTTTCACGGGAAAATGTGAACCACTAAGATACACATTACACTTATCCACTGCAAAGAGCAAGGGAAAACACTCTTTTTCAATAGTGCTGTAGTGTTTCTGATAAGGTTTGAGTTTACCGGATGCATAGCAAACTGGATGCAAAATCTCAGCATCACTGTACTGTAACAAAACTGCTCCTACACCAACATCACTAGCATCCACCTGAATTATGAACGGTTTATGAAACTGAGGAGACTTCAGAATAGGTGCATTGACTAATAGGCAACGAATCTTTGTGAATGAAGTTTGGCATTCTGGGGTCCACACAAATTTTCTCTTGGGACTAATCAAGTCTGTTAGGGGGGCAGAGAGGTCAGCGAAGTTGGGTACAAATCTCCGATAGTACCCAGCCATACCCAAGAAGCGCATTACTGCCTTGCGGTCCTGGGGAATAGGCAGTGTTGAAATGGCTTCGACTTTGGCAGAAATAGGGCTGACTTCCCCTTCTCCTACCACGTGACCCAGAAAGATTAGTTTGGCATGGCCGAACTCACTCTTGGCAAGGTTTACAGTGAGTCCTGCCCTGGCCAAGTTGGAGAAGAGACTCTGTAGCTGGTGAAGATGATCCTGCCAGGATTCGCTGTAGACCACAATATCGTTGAGGTAGGATTGCACGCCCGAGAGACCATCTGTCACCCGGTGGATTAGTCGCTGGAAGGTGGCGGGCGCATTCACCATACCAAAAGGCTTGACGGTGTATTGGAATAGCCCGTCCGGGGTGACAAATGCAGACACTCTCTTGGCCCTCTCCGATAGTTTTATCTGGTAGTAACCCTTCAGCAGGTCAATCTTGGAGATGTACTTAGTTCCTCCCAAACGGTCCAACAGGTCGTCGATCCGTGGTAGAGGGTAGCAGTCCTGGCGGGTGAGTTGGTTTACCCGGCGATAATCCGTACACATCCTAAATGTGCCATCAGGTTTGTCCACGAGTAGGCATGGAGAGGCCCACTCGCTGTCGCTCCGTTCCACCAATCCATGGGCGAGTAGGAAGTCCACTTCCTGTTGAAGTGCCGCACGCTTCTCTGGATTGGCGCGGTAGGGATGTTGTTTGATGGGAGTGGCCCCCTCCATCAGGACCACATCATGTTCCACTAGGGGACACTGCTGGGGAACGTCACCAACCAGCTGTGTAACTCGGAAAGCAGGTACTCCAAGTCTTCACCTTGGTCAGACAACAAGTGCTGGAATTTTAAATGGGGGTTAGTCAAGAAGTCTGAGTTTTGCAATTTGTTATCAAGAGGCAACTGGATGTCATTATGCTCCTTGATCTTTAGATCCTGTAGTTCACCTTCAAACTGTGCTACTGATTCAATGTTTAATACCTTATCTGGATCTCTGCAGTGATAGGCTTTCAGCAGGTTAACATGTACTAGTCTTTCTGACTTCCTACGATCAGGAGTTTTTAAAACATAATTCACATTACTTGTTTTCTTAAGCACAACATATGGACCATGGTACTTGTTTTGTAGCGGCTTTTTAGGTATAGGCAGAAAGGCAAGCACTAGATCTCCTGGCTGAAATTCTCTGACAACTGTAGTTTTATCATACTGCACTTTCATTTAATCTTGAGATTTCTCTAAATTGTTCATAGCTAGTTCTACTGCAGATCTCAGTCTAGATTTAAATTGATGCACATAAGTGAGAAGATGTTTATTAGAGTTAGCATTGATCCAAGTATCTTTTAACACTTTCAAGGGACCTCTGACCTCATGACCAAAAACTAGGGAAAATGGTGAAAATCCTAGAGAATCTTGTACCCTGCTTCTTACAGCATACAACACAAAATGGATACCCTCATCCCAGTCGGCATTGTTCTCTTCACAATATTTAGTGAGCATTGGTTTGAGGGTCTGATGGAACCTTTCTAATGCCCCCTGGGACTGTGGGTGACTGGCAGTGGAATGGTACTGGTGTACTCCCAACTCTTCCATGGTTTGCTTGAAGAGCTGAGAGGTAAAGTTGCTTCCTAAATCAGACTGTACCACACGGGGTATTCCGTACTGGGTGAAACATTTACTAAGTGCCTTTACTACATTCTTTGATGTTATACGCCTCAAGGGGAACACTTCTGGATACCTAGTGGTGGAACACATGACAGTCAACAAGTACTCATTTCCACTACGGGTTCTTGGCAAAGGTCCTACACAGTCAATTATGATTTTACTGAACGGTTCATCCATTACAGGGATGGGATTTAAGGGTGCAGGCTTGATGGGCTGGTTGGGTTTCCCAGCAAGTTGACACACATGACAAGTTTTACAGTAAGACTTATTATTATTATTATTATTATTATATGAGATGCCGAAGTCTCTAACCAGGGTGCAGAAACACCATCAAGATCAATCCACACAAAACACCCGGAGGCACTGGAGAGAGACTATGGCAACTTAGGAAAAAATAAAAACATACACTGTATACTGTACTGTACATTATACACATATTAAACACAGATAACATATTATGCAGTGGAGGATATCAAGCTTAAATATAATACAATAAAATAGAATAAAATAAGTTTAAAAATTAGAATTAATGCTGCAAAAAAGCATTAACTCTAGACTTAAAAATGGAGATATTAGCTGAATTGACTAGCTCATTTGGCAACTTATTCCACAAGTTAACCATGGCCGGCACAAAACACCGTGAAAACTGTGTAGTAGAAAAATTAACACGGCTCATGGCAAGATAATTAAGATTGCTTGTGAATCTAGTTGCACGAGCCCGGACATAGGGCCCAGGCAGAACCCCATGTAAGGGATGCTGAGGGTTGTTAAAAACTTTAAATAAAAGACTAAGGGCACCAACTTTACGTCGATGACATAGATCAAGAGACAAATTAGGTAGAATAAAACTGATGGAATTTAGCGACCTGTCAAGCAACTTGAGATGGCAGTCAGCTGCTGACAACCAGACAGGTGAGCAGTACTCGAAATGTGGCAAAATAAAAGCATAAAAAGACTTGATAACTGTGGCGTCACAAGCAAATGTTTTATAAACCTTGCGAAGCAGACCAATTTTTTGGGAAATGGAAGAGGAGAAAGAACGAATATGCTTTTCAAAAGTAAGTTTGGGATCAAGAGTAACTCCTAACAAACGCAGAGTATCCACATTCTCAATTTGCTCGCCAGAAACTTGTAGATAAGGATGGAGAGGATCCAAGGTACGAGATCTGCTGATGATAATGGAGTGTGTTTTACTAGCATTAAGTTTCATGCCCCAAAGTTCACACCATGATGTAATTTTGGCTAAATCCCTATTCAGAGCAGTAGCAATTACGTGTCGATCTATTGGTGATGCAATTGACGCATATAAAGTTGTATCATCAGCATAGGAGATTAGTTTATTTTCAAGCTCGGAACACAGGTCAGCAGTAAAAATAATAAAAAAGCAAAGGCCCAAGGACACTGCCTTGTGGAACACCAGAAACAACAGTAACAGAAGGGGAATGACACCCATCAATGACCACAGACTGAGATCTTTTCGTCAAAAAATCTTCAAAGATCCTTAAACAATTGCCACCAATACCAATGAGCTGTAACTTAAACAGAAGTGCTTTATGGTTGACTAAATCAAAAGCAGAACTAAAGTCAATAGCCACGACGCGAGACTCATGTCCCTGGTCCAATGAAGATTGCAAGTCATGGGTGAGTGTCAGAAGTGCATCACATGTACCCAGTCCCTTACGAAAACCAAACTGTGAGTTTGGTATCAAATTATGACTATTACAATAAGAGGAAAGGCGTCTGGACAAAAGCCTCTCATAGAGCTTGGATAGGATAGGTGTAATGGAGATAGGGCGATAGTCATTAGGAGATGATGAGGCAGTATTTCCCTTTGGAATAGGAGTGATAATAGCCTTACGCCAGCAAAGAGGAAAACTACCTGATTTCAAAAGCAACCTAAACACCACTGCCAATTTAGGTGCCAAGACCACTGCAACCTTTTTAAAAAAGAGAGGGAAAAATCCATCCAGGTCTGTGCCACCATAGGTATCAAGATCCAGCAAGTACCTTTTCAGTTCAGCTGATTTGAATGCCATTGAATTGAGGTTGGGTCTAGGGAAACATGTCAATGGCAAAGACAATTCCTGATTACTCTGCTTATTAATAAAAATATTAGATAGAATATTGGCCTTCAATAATGGATAAAAAGAGATGGAGCCATCAGAATCACAAAGAGGAGGCATGGAGGAATCTATTCCAAATAAAGAGGATTTCAAAGCGGACCACCATTTATGAGGCTGTGTAGCTCCTGCCAGAAAATCCTGAAGATGGGAGTTATAATCCCTCTCAGCACCATCATAAACTCTCTGCGCAGCTGCCCTTTTAAAAACATAATTTTCCCAATGCAAGGGGGTTTGATTACGCCTCCATAGACGATATGCAGCCTGTTTGTCATCAAATGCACGCTTGCAGTCATCATTAAACCATGCTTTATCCCTGATACGAGACTTAATTGTCTTTGATGGAACTCTTTTCCGAAGGATACCAAGAAGGGAATTGTTGAGAGCTGAAACCGGGTCATGAGATCTTAGTATATGATTCCACTCAATATTACAAACATCATTACAAACGTTGTCCCAGTTAACTCGGGATTTAAGGTAGACTTTACGTGAGAGAGTAATATCAGGAACAGAAAAATCAAGATTAATTTTACACATGATGGCATTGTGGTCGGAAGTGCCAACAGGTACAAGAACGGAGGTTTCTACAACGCCAGGAATGTCTGTTAGTACTAGATCAAGACAATTTCCAGACATATGAGTAGGTCCTTGGATTAGCTGTTCACAACCAGATAAGTTTGCAAAATCCAATGCAGCATGACCATTTCTATTAGTTGGAGAGACCGAGTTCAACCACTCTTGATGATGCGCATTGACATTACCAACAAAAATAAAAGATGAATTGACATCTACAGACTGTATTGAAGCCATGGCTGTTAAAAGGCAGTCATATATGTCATTGTTAACATCAGGATTTCTGTACAGGCTAAAAATGTAATGATTATGATACTTGCTGGAAACTTTAACTAACTGCATCTCATGGCATTTACAAATATGCTTAGTTGTTGTTGTTGTTGTTGTTCCCCAAGCTGCCTGGCCGAACAGCCCCAAGGCCCCGAGCAAGGCCAAGGCCATAACCGAGCGCCCCTACAGAACCCTCCCCACCGACCACAATAAAGCCTGGGTGACCGAAGCCACTCCATGGCGGGGAGCTGAGGAGGGTGCGGAAATGCCCGGGAAACCAAAGCCCCACCCAGGGCCCTGTGTCCCTCAGCAATTATGAAGAGAAAGTTGAGGGGCAAGGGAAAAATGTGACGCTTTGGCTTCCAATCTTGGTAGATTGGGAGGTCAATCCACGTTAGAGACGCCGTCACTTGAGATCTAGAAAATATATAAGTAAAAGGAACAGTCAGAGTAAGCTATGGGTATGGCAGAGATTGCTCAGTTCTCACTCTGATAGACCAGCCCATCACCACATGACTAGAACCCAATCCTCTCAGCATCAGCTAGGAAAGGCCCTAGAAAGCCGCCTTTGGCGGGGGGATAGCTCCCCTATTTCAACCCTTTTCGGGGTTGGGCACCCGCCCAATATGCTTAGTTAAGTGCTGAGCATTATACCCAGATCTAATATACAAGCTCATTCCACGAGCACGAGGAATAGAATCACGCCGAATAAGAACTGCTTTACCGAAGTTAGGTATAAGAAGTTCAGAATAATTTCTATAACCAGAGACAAGGGTTTCAGAACAAAAGACAATATCATAATCAACAGATGCCAATGTAAGATCCTTGATGTTCTTATAGAGACCACGAATATTGGAATAAAATACACGACAACTTGTAGCAAGTTGTCTGTGAGGACCGGGATTAACTTCTATATCACCGGACAAAAGTAGAAACAAAAACAGAAAAAGTTGAAAGCAATTCATATACAAATACATAAAGATGGATATAAACAGGTCGACCCAGACGGAGCCATCACATCTGGGTAAGGTATAAAACAAGCCCCAAAGACACCATATCCAGGGGGGAGCAGTAGCGGTGGATTTTATTTGTTTAGAAAAGACTAGAAACAGAAAAAGAATGCCAAATCTCCTGAAAATCCACCAGACTCAAAAGTCTTCCTCATTGGCCTGCTAACCACCGTGGGGAAAAAAACAGGAGATTGCAGGAAAAGGAAGGAAAGTTGTTGTATAGCACCAAACAGCAGGGATGGATGTAAACGGACAATGGAAGACCTT
This sequence comes from Lithodes maja, assembly GCA_037953745.1. Taxonomy (NCBI): domain Eukaryota; kingdom Metazoa; phylum Arthropoda; class Malacostraca; order Decapoda; family Lithodidae; genus Lithodes; species Lithodes maja. The sequence goes on from JBAKBP010003892.1 coordinate 134,014, forward strand.
GGTGCAGGCTATGGCAACATCCTAAACATCCATCATTGTAAAATACCATAAGTTTGCTAAATGGCCGTTGACTAATATATACAGTAGTTCATCCGCCCTTTGACAGGTATTGCTTTTAGTCCTGCAGGGTGTCTAGCCACCCACCCTCCAAGTGAGGACCCGGAGGGGGAGCCGGTTTAGTCGCCGACAATCCGACCATGAAACAGGTAGTATCAGATTACATGTTACTGATAGCAGGAATACCTGACCTGACCACAGAGATTGTTTCATCCTCGGCCAAAAGAAATCATTGAGAATTTTGTCATAAGTCTTGTTGACACCCAAATGTCCACCACTAAGGTCATGAGCAATGGAAATTATGTCTACTCTATACTTATGTGGCACAAGTACTTGATGCACCTCTTGCCAGGGCACATCAACTGGCACATTGGGAGGTCTATTCTTGTGCATCAGGGTACCATTACTTAGATAGAAGCATTGAGGATAGTTTCCTATATCTGACTCTTCCACAGCCCTATCAAAATACATTGCCAGTTCAGGGTCCTGCTTCTGAGCCTCTTTGAGAGTTTCAGAATCAATGGGAATCTTGCTAATATCCTCTGACTCTACATCAGGAAATAGGGAGGAAGTGTCTAGGTCAACACTATCAGGATCAACTTTGTCCTTCTTACTGTGGTGACCAGCCTCACTCCTAGTCACTACACATGAGGGAAACAAATTGGGATACTGACTTTCTAATTGCTTAGTGTTGTTATCAGAGGAGGGAGTGGAGGTAACTATGGGGTCTGGTATCACTTTGCCACCGGCGATATCGTTGCCCATCAAAAAGTTCACTCCTTCTACAGGTAGGGAATCTTGAATCCCAACAGTAAAATAACCACTAGCTAAATCAGTTTTTAGATACACCCTAGCCAAAGGAACAACAAGACACCCACTGACTCCCTGAATGAGTATACTCTGGCCCAGCAAACAGTCCTCAATACTGGGCACCAATACTCTTACCAAGAGGCTATGAGAGGCTCCTGTGTCTCTCAAAACATGAATGGGATAGTCAGTGGAAGCGTCAGTAGAGGAAACTGATCCTGTGGAAAGAAAAGGTTGGACCTGGTTAGAACAGCTAGGTGGAATACTAGGGAAAACCTGGTTGTGAGAGCCATCAGAGTCAGAACATGCACTCAACACAGGTGGATTAGGAGGGGATACTGCTACTCTATTTGGATGAAGTACAAGGGAAGAGGCTAGAACAGCACTATTCTCTGGTTTACGGGTTTTCTTTTAACTTTAATTTGGGACACGCTCTGATAAAATATCCAGGTTGTTTACAGTAGGCACAAACTAAGGGTCCAGGAGGTTTAATGGAAGAAAGAGAAGTTTTGTTAAATTCCTTTTTATCAGATCCATTGCCCCAAGAAAGTACTCTTGAAACTGGTTGGGAGACACCACCATAACCAGACCTACCACCAGTAGATTGGAAACTACCACCATCACGAGGACCAGCACCAGAATGTGGCCGGTTGCCAGGCCCCTCTCTGTCCTGTCCTGAAATAAGAATCGCCATGAGTTAATCAGTAATTTTCAGCCAAAATAGCCGCCCTGTCTACAGATTGCACCTCTCTCTCTTGGAGGTAAAGTTTTAAGGGGTAGGGGACTTTGCGGAGAAATTCTTCAAGCATAACTAGCTGGCACAACTGCTCAAAGGTTGTTACTTTACTGGCTCTCAACCAATTCAGAAACTTTCGCTCTTTTTCCTTTACAAATTCTAGATAGGTTTGTTTTTCACCTTTTTTCATATCCCTGAAACACTGACGATGAGTTTCAGGAACCTGATCATACACTGCTAAGACTGAAGTTTTAAGAGTTTCATAGGTCAAGGAATCAATGGGGAGATTGGTGTAAACCTGCTTGGCTTTACCTATGAAAGCAGTCTGGGCTAGAAATGCCCACTGATCATTTGGCCACTTGAGTTGGTTGGCTGCCTTCTCAAAAAGGATGAAGAAATTCTCCGGGTCAATCTCATCAAAACTAGGGACAAATTTCAAACTATGACCCTTATCAGAAAATGGTTTATTTGCAACCGAATCCCTTTGATTCCGGTTTTCTTCAGCTTTTAACTATAACATGCGCTCATCGTGTTCTCTCTCACGTTGTTTCTCCTAATGCTCATGTTCAATATCACAGTGTTTTTGTTCAACTCATACTGTCTTTGTTCACGCTCATATTCAATTTCACGCTGTTTTCGTTCACGCTCATGTTCAATTTCAAGCCTTCTCTGGTCTCTGTCAGATTTTGCATTCTCCAGCTCTAATAGTTTCACTTTCATCCATGCATCACTACCTCCATCCTCTGTACACAACTGATAGGCTGCCTCAGACAAAACACCAGTAGTTACCAATTGCTCAATCACACTCCTTCTAATCTCACCTTTGGTATTATTAGTTCTGTAAGGTACATCATATGATGTGGCTAAGGCAATCCAGTCTACTTTTCTGAGCTTCGACACAGACAAGGTTCTCAAGGAGGGGTCAGTGACAAATTCACTAATTTTAAATTCCATGATTGAATGCTATAAACAATGGATGAACGAGAAAATGTATGACTAATTAGGAAGCGCGTGAAACGCGAATAATTGGCATTAAAGAACGTAGAGGCTGACACAGCTCTCTCAACTCATAAACAGAACAAAACGAGATGGATGAAATGAGTATGCGATGTCCTATCGATGGACTTATTGTTTCACTAATGTTCTCAATTACTACCAAACGAGGGAAAGAAAGGAATCCTGGTCACACAGCACCATGTTAAGTTACGAGCGGGGTTCGAACCCATAACATAAAGAAACATTCTACTAAACACCACAAAACGAGGACTTATTATTTAGCCTCACAAAATGCGGAAAATATGACTATCAGTTTCAGTCAAGAATAAGTGGTATGTTAAACTTCCACAAAACTAGCAACTCTCTTTGTAGTCACTAAAACCTTGGTAGGTGAAAAGATGTGGCAAGTTCATAAAATATCAGTTGATATCAAATGGCTGTTTTAGCCTAAAAACCCCAATGTTATTCCTTTCTTATCACTCGTTCAGAATTACTTATCTTTAGTTACTTTGACTTAGATTTATCCCAACAATCAAAAGAATACTATATTAGCATATAAAGGTAAAATGTAAAGAGTATGTAAAATATAATTATAATTTATTTAAATGATTAATTATACACAAAAGTTACTTCTAGTGAAAATATCAAATTTGAGAAACATTGATGAAAAATAATAAAGAAACTCTTAAGAAAAATAATACATAGTTATATCAATAATAGTTATATAAATACCCTCCAAGAGAGTAAGTGAAAGCAATCAATAAACATAGAAAAAATCCTAGGCGATACTTATTCAACTCATGGTGATTCTTTTACAAACGAACTCAGGGCAGGTCAGCTTAAGATGGTGGTGGAGAATACACTACCTGTGGTACTAGCGGTTTATATACCCTTAGCGCACCTGGCTCTGATACCAACTTCTCTAACTGTATTAATCTCAACTCATTTTATACTTGCTGAATTAAAGTATTACTTTTACCAAGAACTCTATGATATATCTTGTAAACATTACTTATGATTAGAAAAGCCAAATACATTATTACCTAGTTATAATCAATATCATTTGTACGCCAGGCAACGAAGAAGAGCAAGGGGGTTGGAAGAAAGGGGGGAGAATGAATAGGGTTACGAGTGTAGGACGATAGGGGGTAGAATGGAATGTGAACGAAAGGGGGGGGGGGTAGTCTGCACGAAGCCTCCCAAGACCACCTCACTAGTTATTGTACACTCTTGAACAAAAATATCTTCCTATATGAAACTAAGCTGTCTACAGGTCGAATTAATTATACCTGGCTCATAACATTGCATACGATGTTCAATCATAAATAATTAAAGATCGTACCCACCATAACAAGCACAATACCTCAATTACAACCAGTTACACTTGAATGAAATAGAAATCCCTAACACAGTACAATGGAGTCCAGAGCCATCTTTATAATGAGAATCCCCTCTGAATTTTCTCACCTTATGCTTGCCATTCTCTAAATTTGTGTGGTGCTGATGCTGCTGCTTGTTGCAAAGAAGTGGTCACATTCTTTGGGATGGTACAATCTGTGTATAACATAATTTATGTTCTAGTAGCCCCAAACAATAGGAGATTCTTAAGAATCATATTGGTGTATCTCTGCATGGTTTATCAGGGACTCAATGGACAGACAGAGTAGCAAGTGTTCGACCTTTTGCTAAGCATTTGCCAGGCATTTTCTCTGCACTAAAAGAAATATCAGAACTAAAGTCTCTAACAGCTAAGGCAAAGGTGCTATGCTGCTATGAAGTATGTTTCATCTTTTGAATTTAAAATTCTAAATGCAATTGATCAACGAAATCAGGTTATACAGGCTCGTTGCTCTACCATTGATGTTGAGGTTAAAAACTTAGAGGATCTTCAGACTGAATTAAAGAGTTTTAGCGATAAGTGGGATTCAATTTACGAAGAAGCTAAAGTAGTTGCAAATGCAATGGGTATTCCTGCAGTGTTTCCAGAAACTCGCAAAAGAAAGAGAAAAGTATTTTTTGACGAGGATGAATCTGATAATGAGGATGTAGGAACACAACACAACACAGGGGAAGCTAAATTCAAGGAGTTAGTTTTTTATAAGGTTATTGACAATGTGTATGAAGGTATTGATAAGCGCTACCAAGCAATATTTAAGATACACAGGTTGTTTGGGCTCCTTTGGTCATACCTTCAAATGACAGATAACAGAGTTTCTGAAGATTGCATGAATTTTGCTGCCAAGTACAACAGAGATGTTTCTGGTGAGAAATTGAATGATGAAATTCTACATCTTAACCCCTAAGTGTCGGCACGCAACATAAGTCGAGTATAATAAATCTGGACTATCTGGCGGCGCTCGACATAGGTCGTGTGGCAATTTCAGCACGTAATGTTGCTGAGAGAGAGAGACAAGTGGTGGCAGGAGAGTAGCGAGTGTATGACTGCTCCAGACCACCGCGGCGAACCTACTGACACGAATCCCACCTCCCCCCTCCCTCTCTCACTCGCTATATACGGAATTGTATGGGGAAAGTGCCGAATTACATGCTTTTTGCACTCGCGTTGCGCGGTTGTTGCAAGAAAACTAGCCATCATAAAAGGATCGTTATGGTGTCATTGGAAAGCTCTGTTTATGCCCTTTCAGGGATAGATACTTGTTTTACGCTCTGGGTCTTATTTAGGCATGAAAATGATCACGTAAACAGCCCTATTTTGGCTAAAAACACCCCGCTGGGCGGTACATATAAATAAACCGCCTAGCCCGCTAATAAGGTGTTAAAGCAATTCATAGAGCAAACTTAGATGATAACTCACTTTCTCCTCTTAGACTACTTAATTCAATAAGAAATATAAATTTGCAGGATTTATTTCCAAACACATGCATTGCTTTGAGAATCTTTCTGATATTTCCAGTAACTGTTGCATCTGCTGAGAGATCATTTAGCAAGTTAAAATTGATTAAGAATGATCTTAGAAGTACAATTGGACAGGATAGATTAAATTCCTTATAAATTTTAAGTATTGAAAGTGAAATGGCAAGAAACATTGATTTTGATGAGGTCATTGATTCCTTTACTACCAGGAAAGCAAGGAAAGTATATTTCTATCTATCTATCTATATGCTCAGGCCCAATCCCCATTTTGGGGGTAGCCGACTCAAGACAGAGCAAGAACAGGGAAAACACAAAAACATCATAAAACAAAAAATAAACACAGATAAAAAACACAAACTCTCACACATCCAGGTCACCCAGGAGAAGACCCAGAGACCAGGGTTACCAAGGTCGCTCCAGCACTCCCCCGGCCCCTGACCACCCGGAGAGGTTCCGATCTCGGCAGGCAGACATGCAGCGGAGCCAAAGCCACAAGCCCTCCCACCACACTTCCAGGCACACCCTTCATATTAATCGTCTCCCCGGGCCAGGCGCCTGATGGACTATTATCTAGTCCAACTTGCGCCCGACCCCTTACTCCAAATGACCACGTGTTCACTCAACTATTCACAAGCATTCTCCATTCACTCTTGTCCACCACCACTTCCCCTGCCTGATCTATAGTCATTCCTCTATCATCCAAAGCCTTTCTTACACAGTCTCTCCATCTCAATGGGGGTCTTCCTGCCCTTCTATCTCCCCTTGTATCTGACTCACATATTCTCTTTGTAAGCCTTTCATCTCCCATTCGTTCAACATGACCATACCAGCTCAGCACCCTTCTGTCCACTCTGGCTGACAAATGTTCCTGCTGCCCCACTCTCCTACGTATCTCTTCATTCCTCAATCTGTCTCTACGAGTAACTCCACACATACTCCTCAAGCAGCTCATCTCCATCACATCCAGCCCTCTTTTCTCCTTTTTCTTCAGAGCTCATGTCTCAGCCCCATACATCACTGTTGGCACAACAATTCCTTGATACAGTGCACTTTTTACTTTCACTCCGAGATTTCTCGTCTTCCACATACTTCCCATTGCTCCGAAAACCTTCCTTCCTTCACACACTCTCTGTTTTACCTCCACTTCCATACCTCCACTCCTGCTTATTGTTCCTCCTAGATATTTAAAACACTCTACTTGTTCCAATATTTCCCCATCCAGCCTCACATCTAGATTCACCCTATGCTCTCCCCTATTACACACCATTACTTTACTTTTATTGACGTTCACCTTCAGTTTCCTCCTTCCACAAACCACACCAAACTCTTTGACTACCTGCTGCAGTTTCTCATCAGAATCCGCCACCAATGCTGTGTCATCAGCGAACAGCAACTGATTCAACTCCCAATCTCTACCATTCTTTCCTACTAAACCCAATCCTCTTCCCATAGTTCTCCTTTTCACCTCCCTCACCACACCATCCATAAACATATTAAACAGCCATGGTGACATTACACAACCCTGTCGCAAACCTACCTTTACCTCAAACCATTCACTCAACTCACCATTTCCTACTCTCACACATGCTCTGCTCCCTTCATAAAAACTCTTAACTGCTTCTAACAAATTTCCTCCTATTTCATAAATCCTTAACACCTTCCACATTGCTTCACGGTCCACACCATCATACGCTTTTTCCAAGTCCATAAAAGCCCAAAATATCTCCTTATGCTTCTCTAAATACTTCTCGCATAACTGTCTTACTGCAAACATCTGATCCACGCACCCTCTTCCCCTCCTAAAACCGCACTGTTCTTCTCCTATTGCAACTTCCGTACACTTTATTATCCTCTCTATCAACACCCTGCCATACAGCTTTCCAACCATTGACAATAAACTAATACCTCTATAACTTGAACACTCCTGCCGATCTCCCTTCCCCTTGTACAACGGCACAATACATGCACTCTTCCAGTCTATTGGTACCATTGACACAGCAAAGCACACATTGAAAAGTCTCACCAACCAATCTATTATCACATCTCCACCCTTCTTTATACACTCCACAGCAATACCATCCAAACCTTCTGCTTTTCCCGCTCTCATTTGTTTCACTGCTTCTTTCACCTCATTTTCCTCAATCCTTTCATTCATTCCCTGCCACCTGGGTGGCCTGGGTAACCTATCTCCATCCACCTCTGCTTCAATCACTGCTTCTCTTCCATCTCTTGTATTTAACAAAGATTCAAAATACTCGGCATATCTTTTCCTCACTTCAACTGGTTCCACTAGTAATTCTCCATTTTCATCTTTCACTGACTCTTCCCTCTTTTGTCCTCCTTTCCTTACTTTATTTACCTCCTTCCAGAACATCTTCTTTCGTTCTTCAAAATTCTCACTCAGCCTTTGGCCCCACCTTTCGTTTGCATCTTTTTTCGCTTCTCTAATTTTCCGTTTTGCCTCTCTCCTTTTCTCCTTGTACCTCTCCCATACCTCAACACTACCATCCTGTAAAACCCTCTCAAAACACTGTCTCTTCTCCTCAACTGCCTTTCTCACCGTATCATTCCACCACTCGCTTCCCTTCCTGATACCTCTGCCTCCTACTTTCCTTTTGCCGCATACTACCTCTGCACTTGCTTTCACTCCTTCCTTAAACTGTTGCCATTCAATCTCTACTTCTCTCTCTTCCATCTCTCTCACTTCCATCCACTTTTCATTTAGTCTTTCCTTGTACTCCCTCTCTTTTTCACTCTTCTCTAACTCACTAACTTTTATTACCTCTCTTACTTCACGCTTGTCTCTTATTCTCCTGTAACTCTTAACTCTTAGCTTTCCCTCCACCAGGTAATGATCTGACATACCCTCCGCCTCACCTCTCATCACATTCACATCCAGCAGTCTACACAATCTTTCCCTTGTCACCAGCACATAATCCATCAATGCCCTCTCTACAGTCTCTCCCCTCACAAGTCTATGCCAGGTGTACTTGTGTATACGCCTTTTTTTGAAGAACGTATTACCTACACTCAATCTACACTCTTCACATACATTTTTCAGTCTTTCAGTTGAAATATATTTGAAATAGTCTAATTTCTCAAACTGTAAAGTTAGTACAGGTTTCATGAAGGAGCTTTCCAGGAGATAAAATGACAGCTGTAGAACTTAGTAGCGTTGGCATTGCACATATAAAATTCAATACACAATTGAAAGACCTTTTTGTTTTACAATTACCGATTTATGTTGTCAATATCATGTTCTGTTTAGTTACAACTCCAGGAGTCAATTAGTAAATAAAGGTATTATTTATAATACAAAATAGGCAATTAATATGTTATTGTTCTTGAAAATGAAGAATATCCCAACATCCAACATGGGCCTCAGATTACATCTAAAGTAGCAGTATATCATCATGGGTGGCTTAATGCCTAAATGGCTTTATTGCACTTATGCAATAGATGCTCTCTTACACATGAATCCAAATCTGTCCATGGGAGGGCGGCCCCATATTATGCCCAGCACCGGGGCCCCACACTGCCTCTCCCTGGCCCTGCTCAGGGCCGGCGTCTCGCTTCCCCCATTGTCCGCCATATTGGGTAAACGTTCTCCTTTGTCTCATTGCCACGTGGAACTATTGGAATCCTTATAACCTTACTTTATATATAATTTACTATGTGAGACCTTTGGATATAAATTAGCTTGTTTCAGATTGAATCCAATTTAAATATGGAGTAATTTAATTTAGATTGATTTTGTTTGAATTATTATAGCTTAGAGATATTTAACTTCCATTGATAGTAAAACACACATTGTGTAACTCCTTCATCACGATGACACCCTTTTATCTTTGATTCTAGCTGATATTAGACAATTGTATGTTGTTTAATACGGACCTATGTTATTCGGAGGCTTTATGGAGATCGTATTTACCCGTTTGAATTCTAGACATAGATTATAAGCTAAAGGAAATTGTCTACTGTTAACCATATGATGAAAATTACGTCATTGTGCTAAGGGGGTTAACTGAGAGTGTGTCGAGTGTGATGGGAGTAAGACAGGGGTGTGTTTTGGCACTTTCTCTCTGTGCAATACTTTTATGGACTGGTTACTGGATTGGTCAGTCATTCGCAATCAAATCTAAAATTATCTTGACAAAGACTTAAACATTTGGTGGCTTGTTGGGTGAAGCAGTGAAGTATACAGTATATGGGCATGTGGCGTGAAATTAAACGTCTTGGAAATATTCATCTTCTTGGTACTCAGATCCATAGCATTGGTGGGTCAACCAACGATGTTGTTCGTCAAGTTGGGCTAGCATATAAGGTAATGGTTTCTCTCTCAACAAGAATATATGGTAACGTCAACACCTATTTATAACAGTTAGGTAGTCAGTTGTTGTTGTTGTTGTTGTTCCCTAAGCTGCCTGGCCGAACAGCCCCGAGTCCCTGAGAAAGGCCATGGCCACGATCGGGCTTTCCCACAGAGCTCTCATTGAGTGTAGATTGTGTTGTTGGCGTAAGTGGTTGTGTGAAATGCAGTCTTCTATGATGTGTTTAATGGTATCGGGTGCTGTGTTACATCCCGGGCAGGCGTCGACAACAGAGTCATCCAGTCTCTTCTGATAGCTCAGGAGAGCTGGATGGTGTCCGCATCTCAGCCTGGCCAGGTGGACTCTGTCCTCGCGAGGAAGGGAGGATTCGGAAGGATGGATTTCGGGAGGTCGTGCATGCAGCTGCGTGTTGTCTGTGAGTGAGTGAATGGATCGGTGAGAGATATGAGTATGGATGTGCTTTTGGAAGTTGGTTCGGGGTGGGCAGGGAGGGAGAGAGGACAATAATTGTGTGTGATACCGTGTGCTGGGTGTTGTTTTGATATTTCTTGGTGTCTGTGGGTGTGTTGCCATGTAGTTTAGTGGGTGGTCTTGGTTCGTGGAGGCTGCTGCCAGGAATTGAGTGCCTCTTATGTCCAGATGGTCTTTGACTTTGAGGATTTTGGTTTCTTGATGTAGGTGATCTGTGGGTGAAGTAGCTGTGCAGCCTGTAATGATCTTCAGGGCTTTGTTTTGAATAGTCTGTAAGGTCTTATGATGTGTTTCAGCTAGGTTAGAAGCCCAGGCTGGGCTTGCGTATTCCATCACTGATCTTATATATTGTTTATATACTGTGGTGGTAGTTTCTTTGTTGTGTCCAAATTTTGTGTGAGCAAGTGACCTGAGGGCGTTAAGTCTGGGTGTCAGTTTCTTTTTAATGTTTGTGGTGTGCTGTTTGAATGTCATATGAGAATCATATGTTACTCCTAGGATTTTGGGTGTGTGTGTATGTGTTAGGGGTGTGTTGTTTATGGTGAGTTGAGGGATGTATTCGTGTTCTCCTGTCCAACTTGTGAGCAGGGTTGCGGTGGATTTGGCTGGGGCTAGATTAAGTCTGTTTGTAGTGCACCAGCCATGTAGTGTGTTGAGATAGGGTTGAAGGAGATCTGTTGCTCTTTTTGGGTCATGG